>CM042148.1:4215753-4243253 GCA_023376005.1 Doryteuthis pealeii
GCTTTCTCCGATCTAGCGGAAACGGACTTTCAACTGACTTACGTAACTCTTGCGTGTTAAGATCAGTTTCCTATACGTACAATATGAAACTGAATAAACAACCGAAGGTCGGCCGTCGGTCTAAACATAAAAAAGTAATTAATAAGTTGGTGGAGTGCTCTTCTTGTCTGTTTCAGCGGGTTAACGAAGGAGTCTAATCCCCTTTTTGCTACGCTAATCAGAAGATGTTATTTTGATGAAGTGAAACCACACCTACCAAGCTCCCCCACTTGCCACACAGAAAACCCAAATCTGTGACTCATATATTGAAATTTAGGACCGCTATCGACTCAGGGAACATTGCGATTCCTATGACCGACTGAAATACATGCATGTTCGAAGATCTACTACGTTAGAAGCTCTCCGTAAAACTAAGAAATATATTGAAAGAACCGAGAAAGCAATAAAAAGTAAAGTGTTTGCAGGAAACCTAAAAAAATGTAAATGGTAACTAATGTCTTACATTTCTACTCAAATACAAATCCGATCATGGGTTGACTGGTCCACATCATGCGTTTAGCCTTTATCATTTTCTACTAATTGCTTACACACAGAGATTTTTCGATCATTTTCATTTATATCTGAAATGTGCACTGTTTCCGGAATAAACATCGAACTTCTTATGGATGTGAAATTATACGGAACAGTAACAATCCAAAGCACGACAAGCTTTTAATTACAGATTCACAAGTCTTTTTAAAAATATTAACAGCAAATCATATATTCATATTCAACCATATCTTAATAATCCATCTGTAAAAAAAAAGAAAAAATTATTTAGTTTGATGGAGTTACCATTACCCTGCTTAAGTCCACTTGTCCACACCACAGTATGACAGTTTAAAATTTGGAGGTATTTGAATTGAAAAATAACAGACGTATGCCAATGATAAACTTCCATTTAATTGTGCAAAGAATTCGTGAAAAAAACAGAAATAAGTGTCCAAATAATATGTGTGATATTAGATGTCATTGAAATACGCCAACTCTATCCCCTGCAGAGAGGTAGTCTTACCACAAAAGGAATGTTCTAGGCCTGCCCTGATGGGCGAATATCTGGATCCGTATAATGAAATTTGATAATGCAATAGGTTAACGAATTACCCATGACGAGATTACCAATTCATGGAAATCGAGACAGCGTCAATTAACATTCTATTATTCAAATCGGGACTGGCTTCATTTTTTTTAAAACCGGGCAAACCCCGCTACCATTCAATAATAATCTACCGAAAGGATAGCAATGAGTTTGCAACTTGCAATGACCGAGTATTAACTGGTATATCAACTCATTTAATTTGTGAGCTTCATTTCTGAAAAAATTTGGGGAATGTGGAGTACCCTTATTTTGCCATTATCCCCAGTAACGACCCGGACGGTTTAGAACCTAATATGCTTACATAGCTCATTTTATAGTATTCAACTGATTTCGTAAAAATCAATATTATAACTGAGTGAAAATTATTGAACAAATAGAAAACTTATATCAATAAACTGTGAAAGCATATTATTAGATTAAATTAAAAAATGCATTAAAAAATGAATATAATAGCTATTAATATTCAAACATTACAATTGAATCCAAAAGTCTGCATTAAATAACGGATATAGATACTATTCATAAAAGAAATAGCCAAAAACAAACCAAACATAGCCAAAAAAATATAATGTATGCAATTCATTTTAACAAAGTAAAACAAAGTAAAACCAAATCATATAACTAGTGTAGATCATTGCATAAACGTCGCATTAGATAAACCATAGAATATAATGTATTGCTTGACCGTAAACAAAACAAGGCGGAGAAGTCGACAAAATAACCGGTGATAATAAAATCAACAAATGCACCGAAAAACAAAAGCTGAGTGGTGTGAAACCGAAGCATAAAAAAACAGAAAATGCGTGACCGATGGAAAAATAATTTATGGGGTTAAAGGCATGACTACTGAAATCATGCATACGTGTAGAAGTTGGCTGCGAAATCTGCATGTGCGACACAGTCCGAAAAGGCATTTCATATTAGGTGCGTGGGAGATTAAAGATACATAAAGTCTAGAAATTTTGCAGAAGCAGTTTCGTAAGCTGTTCCAATTTTCATACAGCGCCTTTATAAATGCGAACTCTCTCGGACTGCTCTTCGCTTCACACAAGTTCACAGTCGAAGAATGAAAATATAATTTAATATTTTATATATACGTGTTCCTCTTGTCTGTCAAATCAATCAGTATGCCGAACCAAAGAGTTGATATAAAGAATAAAATAAAAACAAACCTCAACAATGTAACGAATGTGTAAATGCATCAAATTAAATAAAGTCAAAGGGCTGTTTGTTATAAAAAATAAACTAGACAAATGAACTAGCAAGATAAATGTATCAGTAATTATCCAACCCATAGACAGGCAGATTGACACAAGGGAATTTTAATTGTTTAAACTCAGTTTCCCCTGTACTGTGCCTAACTATGGCTACAATACTCAGTCTGCTCATATATTTACCCACATTGAAGAGAAAAGAAATGCATTTTCATGGCTTTCTCATGTATAACGAAGAGGAAACCGCAAACTTGTTCTCGTTCAGAATTGAAACTCGTTCCACTAATCCATTTCCTACTTTAATAGATGCGTCAGTTATTTTTGAAATAACTTGTATTTTTCGCTCTCACTCCGATCTACATAAGAAAGTTCAGGAAAGACTGCGTATATAACATATGGGATTCCATCATCAATGGTTCTCTTTGAAATGAAATCACGCTTACAGGGTCCATATCATGATTTCGTTTTACATTCACATATTACATTAAATAGCTTATTATCATGCTTTCTTTTTAATGTCTAATATTATTCACTGCAAAGTGAGTTCCCACCCCAGAGACTGGACAGCAACCGATTCATCATCTATATCAGTGCCAAATAATTGTACTCACAATTACAGATAATCTATTTCGGTCAATAAAGTTAATTTCATTAATTCCTTAAACATGAAAAATTATTCACCTCATAAAAATACTATGATTTATAGAGACAGAATTGCTGGCCTCGACGGAATAGTTGAATGGCTCAAAGTGGAAATCAAAAGATGATAACATAAAAAGGGTGCGGAAAAAGCAATACGTGATCAAAAAAAAATTACACACTCATTATTATCTTAGCCTACCTCTAAACGAGTATAATCAAGAAGACGTGAGTAGTATTTCGATTCACTGAAAAAAATTATGATTGCTTTGTTAAATTGTAATCCATTGCCCATGTGGAGTGTTCGTTGCCCAAAAGTTAAATTCCTTACTTATCTCACTGTGGTTAAATGACGGACTGACCTTTGAAAATGCGAACTCTCAGCTCATGGACTGTTTTTGCACTACCGCAAGATTTGTCATGGTTGACTGATTGTGTCAAGTCACCAGGTTCATCCGAAGGTGGAAGGTATCTACTTGATTAAACAGTATTTAGAAAGAATATGACCCTAGGAGAAAGTTCTGTGATTTGGTTTGGCCATTATTTTACTTAGACCATTAATCGGAAACCCTTTTAATAATACCAAGGAACTTTACCAACAGTTTTATACGTTCTCACATGTTTACAATTTCTATTTTCAACAACATTAAACTTCATCTTTTAGAAATATTTTACCTGAAGGACTTTTTATCTGAAAACAACTAATAAAATTAACTACAAAATACAATAAAAACTTTTACATTTGTTACATGATTCCACTTGTTTTTAATTATAATTGTGGAATTTTAAAGATCCGCAAACGCTCTTTCGAATGTGATTTTCATAAATTATTTTTCATCTAAAAAAGTTATCATTGAATTAGATAAAAAAAAACATTTGTACGGAAAAGTAATCTACATAAAAACTAAAGAGAAAAAGCTGTTTAATATTTATTATAGAATAGTACAAAATACAATAATGTCAATACTATTAAAAAATGAAAATACATAATTTATCTCTCATAAAACGTAATAAAAATACAAGTTGTTAATGCTAGACCAAACACATAAAAATGAAAGAATATATATACTCTCAATATAAAAACAGTTTTTACTCTTGTACTAACATTACGAAAAGAAGAGTAAATATTCTAATAAAATCGTATACAAATACAAAGTTAACTATCAAAAAACTCAAAAAGAAAGAAAGATAAAGGTTATACTCATACTCTCACAAAAAGATCTGAGAGAATAATACAAATAAAATTTAAAAGAAAACATACGTTATTAATACAAGGTGTTAATACTCTCAGAGAAAGCTTTTAATTAATACAAGAGTATTAATGCTCTCATAAAAAGTAAAAAGAAAAATATAAGGGTTAAGGCTATCCTAAAAACGTAAAAAGAATACCAAGTGTATTATCCTCAAGAAAAACGTATAAGATAAATAAAGTAAAAAAAAAAATTAAAAAAACATACAAGATCTTATTTCATGTGTTAATACTTTCTTAAAAACGTTAAAACGAAAAAACGTTGTAATCTAAAAGTACCCCTAAAATACGAAAAACAATTGTTTAAACTCTTCGTAAAAAAACGTAAAAAAGAATATTAATGCTTTATAAAAAACGTTAAAAAACGCAACTTCGTTCAAACTCAAAATACGTAAAAATACAAATATAAGGCGTTTAATGATATTCTTAAAAAGGAGAAATATTTTTCCAAACCGGTAAAAAAGGATGAAAAGGAATATTTCAACCTTTAAAAACGAATAATTATTTACAATTTAGGTACATCGGAGAACATGAAAATAAAAACATAATTTTTTTACGAATTTTATGTAACATTCTATCTATTTTGCTAAAATACCCAAGACTTCATGTTTTCTTTCCTTTCATTCATATAAGCATTTCCAGACAGTATAGAGTATATTATAATTAAATTTTTTCAGAAAATGATAGATTGGTAGAAATAAAGAAGAGAATAGGAAATGTCGACAATCAAAGCATTAGTTAGAAATACCAGAACTCAGATGCACTGAAAAATCGACAGGAATTTCTCATTATCCTCTTGACAAATCAATTGACGTCTTCAAATACTCAACGAGTAAAACAACGAAAGAAGATGATGAAAAATATTATTAAACATGCCGCAGTGCACGCGTACTTTCAGTTAAAAATGGGAAATTATCTTCACGTTGAAGTTTTTATTACTTTTCTTTCATAAATTATGAATAAAGCATGGAAATGTCAGTGAAATTAATAAAAATTTGAAAAGAGTTGGGAATGTCTTATCAGGAACATTGCCACAGCAACAATTTATAGAAAATATGTCTAACCTAAAAATGAAAAGTTTAATCAGTTCTGTTTGCGAGGGTATTGGCTGTTTCCTTCAAAAAGCCATGATATAGGTCGTCATTCGGTTATATATTAGAGATAGATAATAGATAGATAATAGATAGATAAGGTAGATAGAGTGTAGCATTGCATAAAGATAGAATATATGTGAAACAAGTTGAGATAGATGATAATAAGATTTACATGGATGGTACAATGTGCAGTTTCTCTGTTGAATCAAAAAAACTCAATCATTTTCATTTCCATCCCCCCACTCTCACACTAAAGCACACACACACACACACACACATACACACACACACACGCACACACACACACACACACAACAAAACATACACAACATATAATACATGTGTGTGTGTGTGTGCAGAGAGAGAGAGATAGAGAAGAAGGGTTAGGAAACAAAGAGAGAGAAAAAAAACCCTGAAAAACAAAACAAAATAAAATTGAAAATTAAAAATTCATAAATTATTTCGGATTAGAATTACATCATGGCGATTCAAAGAAAAAATTATAACAGATAATGAATAGACTTACAAAATAATTACAACATACGTGTATGCATGCAACAAAAATAGATATACATATATATACATATATGTGTTGCATTTAATGTTTTGTACTTATAGACAAACACACTCTATCTATATCTCTAGACACATATATAGTATTATTGATGTATGTATATATATATATATATTATAATTAATATAATAATAATCTATATAATGTGTGTGTTGTGTGTGTGTGTGGTGTGTGTGTGTGTGTGTTGTGATTTAAGCATCATTGTTTCTATAGTTATGTCTTATAAGAAATGACTTTGACAAGAGATTTATATTTTAGCCTATTCAATTTACACACACACATATTTATAATACCACAACACACCACACACACACATAATTAATATAAATATTACTCACACGTATATATATATTATATATATATATATTAATATATATATATATATTATATATACGGTATTTACGCAATTTGCAGTGTGTAAAGAATATAAAGGACAATGTGAATAACAAACATAAATCAATAATAAGTAAACGATTGTGGTATTATTCACATTTTCTCTATATTCTTTAATTTTTGACAATTTTGTAAATCTTTATTTCTCACAGCACAGACACAGACAGCACCACATCCACACGTTCACATTAATATATAATATATATATTATATATATATATTATATATATATATATATATATATAGAACACCCTTCAAAACAACATCTGCATGCCACTTTATTCCCATCTCCCAACCCCTGCCAAGAAGACGCACTAATCATTGAACTGCTGGAGAATCAGAACGATCTTAGAAGCAACATTCTCCGGTGTATCTTACAAAAGGACCGCCAACAAAAATATTATTACATCAACTGCTGCGAAACTGGATGCCGAATTAAATGACCTTCCATTTGGGTGGTAGCTGTTAAGGACTCGATGGGTAAAGAGAGTCCCAATGGAATTCGTATATCAGCATGCATTAGTGATCTGGATGATATATATCTGTTATAAATGTATTGTGTGTGTGTAATTGTGTGTATCTTGAAGGAAAAACACGACTTATAAATGTTGGTAAATTAGTTTATATTAAGTGTATTAACCCCAGCTTATTCACCACGGGGACTGGTTGATTTCTTAAGCGTTGCTACATTTAAAGTCTTTCCTTAGTCATTAGGGTTTATGTTTGCATTAATAAGGAATTTTTCCAAACATTGGTTGAGTCCTGGGGGGGCTTAATGACTAACGGGCGACTGCGGACATTGTAGAATTGGAAATCCAGTTACGATATTACACAATTTTCGGACTAACATTTGCAAAAGATTTTAAGTTCTGAGTTAAATAGTACTACTACCATTCTACTACAAGGATGGACTTTAGCATTAAATATCACAATGCTATATGCATTATACAAATCAAATTTAAAATCCCCCCTTTTAATCGTTAGCAAAAACAGTCTCGGAAGATCCATTACTACTGATAAGCGATTTTGATCATCGAATGGTTAACTCCTATTTGCGACCCTGGTACCCAGGCGAACGGGGTATGTCAGTACCTACCAAACTCTAGGATAGTAAATCCTTGATGGGTTGAACATACCGTTTAAAATTGTCAATTGACAAATCCAAGGTTTACGACAATTATCAATTTGATATGAAAGGTGTGATTGTTTGAAATTATGTTCACATTTGGAAAAATTTAAACAGATTTATTTCTTTTTCTTGAAGGAAAGGTTAAGTAAAAAAAATGCAGTCTATGGAAAACTGAGAACTTGTTTGCAAATTAATTAATTGCAGTGGATTAATTGTTATTAAGTCATTTAGCGTGTAAAGCTTTCGACTCATATCCGTACGGTTCTCGTATTGATGATGTATAGATTTTTGCAATTCTCTTATCATTAGCAAATTAGGCACGTCTTAACGTCCACAACGCGGTTACATAACGAGACATGCTTATTATTATGGTATCTTCGTGGGAAATAACTCGGTGATCCGATTTCAATCCTGGTCGAGGCTGTGGTATCACTTCACGCTATGCCCCTGCATGATTATCTGTTCTAGCATTATGAGTAAATAGGAGGACATACGGTTATTCAGCTTTAGCAATGCTAAACAGTTAGGAGAAGGACATTTCTAAGTGAAAAAAAACGTGTAGTAGCCGCTTTTAAAAAGGACCTTGTGTCACAAGCTGCTCGTGGCGAAGGGAGTTGGGAAATATATTATGAGAATTTGTACAAATAAATAGTTATTTATATTACTATCTGGTCGTTCAGTTAAGTAGGTTCATATGAATCAAACTTCCCTATCCGTCATCACACCTGGCAGGTTTCCCGTGGGCATCCAGAATCTCACAGAGATGTCAATCTGTGTTTTCACTAAGGATTTCGTTCCTAGGTTCTCCAAACATTGTTCAGATGTCTGTTCCTCTCACCCGATCAACAGAGGCGGATTACAAGTATTGATCCCTGCAACCAACATCTTGGGAAGCTCATTATAATATATATATAATAATATAACTATAATATATAATATATAATATAATATATCAGAGATTATAATTTTTTTCTATATTTGTTTATTCTAAAAGAGATGTTTCATTTTGATTCACTTATAATTTTCTTTGTGTAAAGTAAATAATATATATTATGTTTTGATAGTATAGATTCATCTACATTGTTGATTTTTATGCAATTTTAACTATATTTCGCTTGTTGAAAGCAGTGCTATCTACGTTGGATGGCTTCCCAAACAAATTATTCAGCTCGGATATGTTTTCTAAAACGTTTGTGATTAAGTTTGTTTTTTCCTCACTAATATATTAAAGCTTACTGGTCTACGATATGAAAGCAATATTAGTATAGAAATATAAATCCTAATTTTGATACATATATTGAATATGGTGGGTTTCTGGTTTATTTGTTGCGTGTGCGTGTTATTCGTGCGTGTGTGTGTGTTGGTTCATTCAGTATTAATTAAATCACTCGTGCGTGCAGAATGCCAACAAAAGGTCAATTTGTTAACAGTATAACAGTTTGAATTCAGTTTTCCTTCCTATATGCTTGGCAAGGTTAAAAAACTATCTCTGCCCAACTATTTACTGGATGAGACGCCATCAGAGCGAGTGACTAACAATTCAGCTCTCTCTGAAATCTCTCTGCATCTAAAGCGAAAAACCATCTCACGCCTAATTGCGTCATCAGCACGAAGTCAATGGACTGTCACTTGTTCAACTCATCGGCCACGGTAACTCCATTGAATCTCCTTCTCACTCTAACATATTTATTCAAATATCGTACCGACATAAAATCATAAGCTACCTATGAATGACGTAACAAACAGTAGATAAACGACACCGCATTTGTTTATATATAAACCTATATAAAAATATATACACCCGATTAAAGCTATATTGACATTTTAATCATATGTAAGTCTCTGTCTCTGTCTCTGTTTTTCTCTCTTCTCTCTCAAGTAACTCTATCAACTATATATATATATACTATCATATATAACTAATATATAAGAGAGAGAGAGAAGAGAAAGATGATAGATAGATAATATTTTAACCACAATTCCAGGCATATCGTATTAAAATCTGTATTTTATCAAATTCATATTTCAAATCTGTCATGAATAGATCTATCAACTGTTACTTACCAATTTGCATTTCTAATATAATATATATAATAAATATATATATAATATATATATATATATATATATAATATGGAGTTACGTGCGTGCGAAAGTTTGTGAATCATGGCGACGGTTATGTTTGCAGCACTGTGTGTGTGTGTGTTGTGTGTGGTGGTTGTGTGTGTGTTGTGTAGAACCATAGCACCTCGTCTCCCTCATTATTTTTGAAAACTATCCTTGAAAAACGTCATCATTTCGAACAAGCGAACATATTTCGGTAAAAATTCCATGCGATTTGAGCCGCTCGACCTTCGACCCCTACCGACCATATTTGAAGTAAACACTTAAACATACACCCACTAACTCTGCGAAAAAGTTTTCTTGTTGTTGGTCAAGATATCAGAAAAATAATAAATAAAAACATGAGAGAATCCCTTTTTAAATTTAGCCCTTTTTTTATTCCAGAGTAATTGCTCCCCATGCCGAAAGCACATTGTCGATTTTTCAACTGAAAATATTAAATCTTTCTTTTATTCCTATCATCATACTTTTTAGCGGATGAGGGGGTGATTTGAGAACAAAAAAAAATAAAATAAAATCGAAGTATTATCGTGCTGAATATTAGGGCAGCCGTCTATTTGGTTCGATTTGAAATGGTATGCGCAAAAACATACCATACTAACCAAGATGCATATACAAACACTCTTCTAATACCAGACAGATACTTACTCACACACAAACCACACAAACACACACAAAATCACGTGCACGCACACGCAGAACACACATATACATATCTTCTCTCTTTCCTACTCTCCTCTCTCTCTCTAAATATAAATATATATATATATACTATATATATATATATATATTCATTTTTATAGTTGCAGAAAGAAGTAAAGAAGGAATGGGCATAGAAATATACTATAAAATTATAGAAAGTATATAACATATGTATTCCGCTTAGATATAATTGACACAACTTTCGCTTGGATATACAGACGCACCAAAATTGCCCACGCACACACATAGGCTCACACCACACACACAGCACAACACACACACACCCACACACACCCACACACATAATAATATATTATAACATAATGACCAGATGTATTACATTTATCCAATAAGCCTCATACATATATGAATAAAATTCAAAACATGTATCCATATATAATGTGCGTGTGTGTACAACGGGAGTGTTGAAGCAACATGGTATAAATTGTGTGCAATTGTTGTTATAGTATTTTCATTTCTCTAAATATATATATCATACATACATATATAATATATATATATATAATAATATTAATATATATATTATATCATATATTATTACTTGTATGTTAGTAGGTTATATTGAAACATTTATGAAACAGTGTGAAATATGCGATGCCTCTTTTAACAAAACTTATACACCCACACAATCACAAATTAATATATATAGATATATAATAAATATAATATAGTATATATAATAATAAGATATAGTCGACTTTAGTATATGAAAGAATCAAATATATGAATACTTGAGATTTTCTTCTTGAGAACCTTTTATTATTTTATGTACATAAAACTCTTTTCTTTTTTTTTTTACTCTCCTCTCTCCTGTACACCCATTCGAAGACTCTTAACGTATTGAGGTTTCCCAATTGCAATTATCTAGAGACAGTTTTGTCTTGTGTCCGTAAAAAGCATACTTTCTTTAAGCTTTAATATATATATATATATATTTTAATGCAAAAAGAAAGAGATAAAACCCACGATATTACATAAAATTCTAAAACATAGCAAATGAGAGTCTCTATTACGATATCTTATTCCTAATATATCTACGTTACATGCAAGAAAAGCAAAAAATCTTTATAGATATAACTCTATGTAGTCACTATCAAGAGACAACTAAAGAACTCGGCTCAATCAAGCGTCTCTATCTACTATATGATCTAGAATATGACTTTCTTACTTTTTAATTTGAACGAGATGATCCTAAAAGTAACAAATAAATATCTGTTATATGTCTGTAGAGTGTATCACAAGTAACACATAATTCATAATCATATATCTATATCTATTCGACATATAGGAACGGAAAAAACAAGAATTTCATTCAGCGTAGCTCTATCGTAGATTTGTATGGCTGCAGCTCCATGACTTAACGAATATCTATATAAAAATATTGAGGAATACACAAGTGCTGCTGATTAATGTTTGAGAGCAAATCTATTAGCAATCAAATCAAACAAAACTAGCTGTAACGGCCAACCTCCCATCTCTTATATATCCTCATATAATATATTGACCAAGACAAAATATCGAACTGCTAGAGAACCAGGACCAAATCATATAAACCCTATTCATGTATGTTTTTAGGAGAATATGTCCTATGGCGGAATAAAAATTAATAAATTATTATTATATTTTATTTTTTGGGTTTCGTAGTTAAAATAAGTATGTAGGTGTGTGTTGTTTAAATTTTATGAAGTAAACAAGTAGAAACATACCCGGATGCAGTAGAATTAGTTATAGAAGAACGTCCAAAAAGGTTTTTTTATATCTATATATATCTATATATATATTCGACTTCGATTTTTAATTTGACTATTATATGATGAGAGCTGAGAAAAAAATACGAAGAAAACAATTTTATAAAGAAAAGTAAGAAAATGTAGTTAAATAGTTGGTTACTATATAAGGTATTATATATATATAAGGTATATATAGATAATATATATTAGTAATATAGTATATATATATTATTATTGTGGTGTGGTGGTGTTTTTTCTCACGGGTGCATGGCATGTGCATGTTGTTGTGTGTTATGTGTGTAGTGTGTGTGTGCGTGTGTCCTTATTATTCGTGTTTTTCACTGCGGGCCACTGATAGTTTTTTTAAACCGTCTATTCGGACTTCCTGGGCCACGTTGTTTTGGTTGAACCCACAGGAAAGTTGAAAGGGAACCCGATTAGTTCGACTTTTCTTTCTGAAGATTGACAATTTACCAATGCTGTCAAACAATTCGCAATAACTACGGTAAACTGTATTGACAAGATAAAATTTGAATACTTTTATCATCTATATCATTTGCCCAAAATATGTGAGTCTATTAACAACAATATTAATTTCGATGTCGAAGCGAAGTCGAGTTAATGAGTTTGGACTGGCATATACAGCTAATTACTTCTGACTTGAAATGTCGAATTCAACTTTAAAGGTAGCGTATATATATCTTCTATATTGCGAACTATATCTCTCTATCTATTATTATCTCTAGCTTTCAATTATGATATTCCTTTCGGTTTCTTTTATGCGATCCAGACTGCTGCCTATATATCTTCTTATTACCAGCTAAGAAATGCCTGACCAATGCCTTCTACAGCGTAAACATCGGAGAGTAGAAACATGACATATCGGAGGAAAAAAACAACAACTTCACCCATTTTCTTTGTATCGAGCGATAAATTTTATACTATGTAAATGGCCTTGTGCCAGATTTAGTTGTAACTTACCATGGTCACTCCTTCCATAATTCAGCATTACTTAAACTTATAATCAAAATAAGCATGTTTTATTTACCTGAATCCAAAATTTAAAATACTTTTCAACTTCTTTGTTATAATTGTCCTTTGTTGACGCTAACTATTGATTTACTCTTGATAAACCCGATACTAGACGATCTGTGCTCTCACCAGTAGTAGATTTAACATATTACTATTATTATTATTTATTTTTACCCTTCCTTACAAAGGATATAACTTCAGCGTTAATAAAATCATCCAATTATCATTAAGTATTTAATTAAATCGTTAGTCAAATTTATAACAACTACTATAATATATAATATATATATATATTAATATAAAAATATATTATATAAATACGAGAGGAGAGAGAGAGAGATAATTGATAGATAGATAGATAGAGTAGATAGATAGATATAGATATAGAAGAATGATGATACGATATATTAGATATAATATATATAGATAGATGGATAGATATAAGATAAGATGATATGAAAACACACAGTTGTTTAACTAATTTTATTCTTCAACTTTACATTGCTGATATTTATATTTCGATTTCAAAAGAGTCTTCTTCAGAGCATTTTAATAGCAAAATTTTGACCGTTTTGTGATGGATGTTTTCTAGCAGATTTCTTAAGAGAGAAAAAAGAGAATATTATAATCTTAAACTAGAAAACCTTTTCAAAGCATGTGCCACGTTTCAAATTCGTAGGTTTAAATGCTTTTTTGTAAAAAAAAAATATTCTAAATTTAAAACTAAAAATCCAGAGGATGTATCCCCTTCGATGACCAATTTATTACGGATTTACTAGAGAGAAATTTGTAATAAGTTTTAGAATAATTTTTATCGGAAATATAAATGGCTCAGCAGAAGTAAACTTTGGATCTTGATTGAAAATAATGCCGATTTAACATAAAATGGTTCGAAGTGTGTTTGTCTGAAATAGTCATTAAACGAATTTTGTGATTGTTAAAACTAAATACTAAAGTAGCATAATAAAACAATGCCTCTGTTCTGGGAATGGTTTCATGCACGAGAATAAACCCTGGTAGTGTCTCTATTGGTATATGAGTTAATCACTTTTGCTCCTTAAAATCAAAAATAATGGGTTGTATCTATATTTGTGTGGGGTAGGCATTATTGAGAAGACAGTGTTTAATTGATACGTATGTTCCTAGATTGTTTGCAGAGATCTAGGATGTCTCCCCCAACATATTTTATTCAATCAAGCAATCGTATTTGTTAAACATCCGCTTGGAGTGTGTGTGTGTTTATTATATTTTGTTATATATAATGTTTTGATTGTTTGTTGAATAGTAAACTGTCTTTAAACACCATATTCTCCAGTTCGTTTATTCTATCAGCGATAGCATATTGGCTAAGTATATGGTAGTTCTCTTAGAATCGTTTGGTAGTTGATGCGTATTATAGGGAAAAATATGGTTATTTTTCTTTTGATATTTATAAAAAGCACTTTTAGCGCGGTATGAGGTTTAAAGTGTATTGTAAGTTTGTGAAAGAATTCATATGACTAAACTCTCTCTAATTATTTTTCTTGCATACCTAAGGCTCTAATAAAAGCCTATTACATCACTTTTATCTTATTGTTGTGGTGTGAATAAAAATAATGTAGTCGTTTTGTTAGTATTTTGTGTAGACTTTAATCTAAATGTTATCTTATTTATTATAAATACGTCAAGTATGTATGTATATTTTGTTCAAGTTCATAAGGAAATCTAATGGATGTTCCAATATTTCATTTAATCATCAATGAATATCTGTTATATAACAGTTTTTGGGATAAATAAATAAATATCATCAATTCTAGTGGAAAATCAGAGTTATATTTGGAAATATTTGCAGGAGACGATTCTTAAAAATTCCAAATTAAACATCCTAAAACCCCCACTCAAAAGTGAAACCATCGTACACCGAATCTCTGCTAATATAAAATGCCGTATATTGAAGAAAACAGCGTTTAGTGCAAAGTTTGCAATTTGTATTACTTGTGTACAGATAATGTTAATGAATATTAATTTTATTAGATAGTTTCTAAACGAACCATACATTGTCCAAAGGATATGTGTAAACTATTGAATATCTAGGCTGGCTAGGAATTTTATTCATGATTATGTTTCTTATTTTTCAATTAAACTATATAATTTTTATATTTGAGTACTACTGCACCAAGAGGAGGTAATATTTTGGCTAGAATTAGGCTATTATATGGGGTGGGCGGTCCATTCCCGAAATTAAGTCTAATGGAACTCCTGTATGTGTGTTTAGAGAAACAGTAAATAGTGAAAGATGATGGATGTAGTCGATCAAAGAAGAGACAATTTTATCTGTATGCTAATAGTTTATAGCTTTAAAATAATTTACTATTTGTAATGATTTAAAGGGATTAATTCATATAATGTTACGATCATAGAGAAGTTCAAGCATTTGTCTTGTATGTGAACTCAATATGACCATCTCCACCTTATCAGAGGGTGATGTATTCCATGCTTGTGGATAAATCCTTTAATGCTGTGAGTATTTTTCTGTTTTGTGGTGCTGCGAGGGATTTCTTTGTATAAAATCCTTTTGAAATCTGAGTCATTATTTATTTAATCTTCTATAATGTCTTTAATTGTGTTTAGTATTGATGCCTGCGGTGAATTTCGCCAAATTGGAGGACTTCCAATTCAATCGGGGTTAAAACTATCCGAAATGTTTTAAATGATTCATACTGCTGATATTCCCCACTCTGCTATTTAGCAAAGTGTTTTTAGTTTAACTTTTAATTTGGAGATGTGTTTTGGATATCTGTAATTTCTCTTTAATTCGGCTCCTTTGTGGGATATGATTGTTTATACGTAAATACGTTCCAGATGTTTCAATGTTTTTTCTCAAAGGGGAGTTCACAAAGATAGCTTCAATGGAAACTCCAATAAATTCTTATGTATCCGGAAAATGTGGCTTGAAAAAGTAGCATGATCTTGGCAGACCTTCCTCTAAGAGGCAGTTTTAAAAAACATTCTCCATTTTTAATGAGTACAGAAATTAGAAAGTTTTATATCTTTCTAAATTTATCTTAGTCGTCATGTGTTCGTTATTATAAATGTTGACAAATATCTGCTTTCATATTGTGTGCATTTTCAAAGAACAGATATTAGTTAAGAATAACGAATCCGACAGTAATAATGCATCAGATATATAAAAACACAATATGTTGTTAATGATTTTATTCTTAAGTATAATATATATATATATATTAAATATATATAATAATAATATATAATAGTGTGTGTGTGTGGTAGTGTTTGTGTGTGTTTGTGTGTGGATGTATGTTGTGTATACATATAGTTATCTTTTTCCCACACATATATAATAAACATATTCATAGATTATGTGTAACATATTTATAATAGTGAAGAAATATGTTAATGGAAAAAGTTTGATTTTAAGATCAGAATAGGTGTTGAATTATCTTTAGTATCTTAATGGATGGCGAAGGAAATGTTCATAAAAAATAAGTTATTAAAATCAGAGGGGAATAGATAATCGTTGTCATCATTTGTCGAATAAACAATATGATATTCCTTTTTAGAACCCTTCTTTAAACAATTTCATTAAATATCAGATATTAATCGACAAGAACTTTGATTCTGTTTAAAACATTCTAATCGACCGAGACTAACGTAGGGATAGGAAAAAATTTTGATAAAAAATCTAATCACTACATTGTGACGCTTTGCACAGCCAATCAGTTTCAGCCACGCTATTTGGAATTTCGCGAAATCTGAAAGTATTACTTAAGTATAACGGAAATCCCGACGGTTAGTCAGTTACAGCAGATAAAGGAGGGTCAGGGCCACGACAGATCGAGTTATAAGAGTATAAGTTTAATTATTGAGTCAGAGTTAGCACCGGGTAAGAACCAGACGAGTAAGACATACATAGATGGCAGAACTGACAACCGAAAAACTGACGAAAATACTCTCTGTCGTTTGTCTGTCTGTCTCTATCTTCTCTCTTGGCATTTGTATCCCAGAAATAAAATTTCTATGAAAAGATTCGTGTCCAGTTGCCATATCTTACTAAAAAAAAACAAACAAAACTTATAAGTGAAATGACACCGATACAAACAAAAACGAATCCTACCCAGTGATTGACCATACCAACATCACATGCACACCGACCGAGAAAGAAATTTGTTTACACAAACAGATTGAGGAGCCCTTTTCTGACGAAAAAGTAAAACTAGACACGTACTTTAAATCACACGACCGAATATTGTAGCGTTATAGTCTTCCACTGACCTTCCTAGAAAAGGAAGAAGGGGATATTGGTTGAGTAAACAAAACGGGACCCTGAGCGATCTGTGCTGATAAAATTCTCATTGTGCCATTTTGTCGTGCACATGGAGTTCACCAAACGCGTTACATATGTCTGAGTTTATTATGGTACCAGCAAAGAGAAATACCTATATGTGTGGTTAACACATACACACCACCCCCCCCCCCCCCCAAAACCAAAACCGTACACCCCCCCCCAACCACACATATAATATATGTATGTGTGTGTGTGTGTGTGTACACACATACACTTATATATAATAATATATATATATAATATATAATATATATAATATATAAGAGAATATGAAACATACCCATTAACACCAACTGATGTGCAGAATACAATTGCATACCTGCGACTCTTCGTCAGACAAGGAACAAAGAGTGAAAAAGAGAGGAAAGAAGCCGCACGGAAAAAGAGACCAAAAGGAAGGAGATTCAACAGCATCTCCAGCAAGCACACTATTTGTGCAGTCACTGCTCCAGAGACTCATTCAAGTTGGTCCTTTTAAGCCACTCACGTAGTTGCAGAAAAAAAATGGAACACTACGCCATGTCTTTAGTAGAAGGAAAGGATTCAACAAAAAATATAAATATTATATATATATATATATTAAATAACTCTTTCTCTCACCACACGCATTACATATACATATTATACACACATATATAAGTGGTGTGGAATGTTGTGAGTTCGAGTTCACTAAGCAAGAGAAGTATATAATATATATAAATATATATATATATATATATATATTGTGTGTGTGTGTTTGTTGTGTGTGTGTGTGTGTGTGTTGGATATTTCAATTATTAGAATTGATGCGTATGGGGACTAAATTTAACTTACGTAGTGTGTAGTGAGAAGTTGAGTATTAAGTATATTAGTATATAGGGAGACTATGCGAAGCTTCATAGTGGTTTTTGAGTTGATGTCTTGAATTTGTTAGGAAAATCGGCAAGAAATAAATAGAGAATAAATTGTACTTTATAAAACATAAATGCAGACCAGGAAACCTACCACAGATGCAACGTCGCAATCCATGAAAGGTCTAGAATACCTATTTCTCAAGGATAATTTGTAGTTAAGTAGTTACGTCTACTAATGCGCCACACTGAGAAATATTGCTGAATTTCATGATTGCAACGTGCATCTGTGGTAGGTGTCCATTCTGCATTATGTTTTATAAAAGCACATTTAATCTCTATTTACTAAATTCTGCCATTCCTAAAACAAATTCAAAGACATCAACATCCAAAAAACACAACTATGAATAGCCTCGACATAGTCTCCCATATTACTAATATACCTAATAAAATACCTCAACCTTCTCACTACCACAAACCTACGTATAAAGTTAAATTTTAATCACCCCACGCATCAATTCATATTAATCGAAATATCCAAACACAAACACACACAACACACACACACCACACACACCACACACAAACATTATATTATATATATATATATATATATATTATATATATATATTCTCTTTGCTTAGAAACTCGAACTCACAAACATTCACCACACACACTTATTATTGTTATTATTTATCATGTATATGTATGCGTGTGTGACAGAAAAGTTAATTATAATATATCATATATATATATATATATACTTTTTTGTTGAATCCTTCCTTCTTAACTAAAGACAATGCCCGTAGTTCCATTTTTATCTGCAACTTACGTGAGTGCTAAAAACAGGACCAATCCAGAATGACATCTCTGAGCAGTGACTGCAAACAAATAGTGAGCTGCTTGAAGATGCGGTTGACTCTCCTTCCTTTTGCTCTCTTCCGGGCAGGCTTCTCTTCCTCTCTTTCCTGCCTTTCCTTGTCTGACCCGAGAGTCGCCAAGGCTTAGCCATTGTATTCTGCACAATCAGTTGTGTAATGGGGTATGTCTCATATTCTCTTATATATAATATCATAACATATAATACTATAAATATATATATATATATATAAACTGTATGTGTTACACACACCACACACACAATACATAATATATTATTGTGTGTGTGTACGTGTGTGGTGTAATTTTGTAACACACAACATATAGGTTATTTCTCTTGTTTGTACCACATATAAAAAACTCAACATATGTAACCGTTGGTGAAACTCCATGTCTGCACGACAAAAAATGAACACAAGAGGACTTTATCAGCCAACAGCAGCTCAGGGTTCGTTTGTTTACTCAACCCATATCCTTCTTCCTTTTTCAGGAAACGGTCAGTGAAAGACTATAACGCTACAATATTCGCGTCCGTTGTAGATTTCAAAATACGTTGTCTATTTTACTTTTCGTCAGAATAGGCTCACTTCACTTTTGTGTAAAACCAAATTATCTTCTCGGTCGGCTGTGCAAAGTGATGGTTGATGTCCATCACTGGTAGGATCCGTTTTGTTTGTATCGGATGTCATTTTCACTTATAAGTTTGTTTCCTTTAGTAAAATAGCAAACGGACCACCGAAATTCCCTTTTCATAAGAAATTTATTTGGGATAAGAATGCAAGAGAAAGAGAAAGAGACAGACAGACAGACAGACATGAGATTATCTTTATCGGTCAGTTTTCGGTTGTCAGTTCTAGCCAGTCTATGTATGCTTAACTCCGTCTGTCCGTTCTCCCCGTCGCTAAACTCTGACTCAACTAATTCAAACTAACTGACTCTGACTAACTCCGATCTGTCGTGCCCTGCCCTCCCTTTAAATTTTTTTTCTGGACGTAACTTGACTAAAACGTCGGATTTCGATATATCACCCCTTAATTAATACTGTTTCAGAATTTGCCAGAACAATTCCAAATATCGTGCTGAAACCTGATTGGACTGTCGCAAGCGTCACAATGGTAGCTGACTTAGATTTTATCCCAAAAAATTTTTCCTATCCCTACCTTAGTCCTCGAGTCGATTTAGAATGTTTAAACAGAATCAAATCTTGTCCGCATAATATCTGCGAATTTAATGAAATTGTCTTACAAGAATGGTTCTAAAAAGATATCATTTGTTATTTCAAGACAAATGAGAGAAAGATTATTCTATTCCCCTCTGATTTTAAATCAAACTTATTTTTATGCAATTTCCTCGCCAATCCATTAAGATTTCACTAAAGATATACACACCTATCTGATTAAAATCAAACTTTTTCCCATTAACATATTCCTTCACTTATTACCAAATATGTTACACATACATCTATGAATATGTTTATTATATATGTGTTGAGGAAAAGATAACATATTATATCACACACATAGAGCGAGCGAAGCGAGCGAGCAACACACCACACACAAAACACACACACACACCAACACACACATATTTATATATATATATATAATAAATATATATATATATAATATATATACATCTAAAGAAATTAAAACAGTAAACAACATCTGTTTTATATCACTATGCATATATACTGTCGGATTCGTTGCATTACCTTTAACTAATATCGTTCTTGAAAAATAGCACCACAATATGAAAGCAGATATTGTCCAACATTATAATACCGAAACAACCATGAACGACTTACAGAAACTATTAAAGATATATAAAAAACTTCTAATTCTGCCTCACTCATTAAAAAGGAGAATGTTCCCTTAAAAAAAGCCTCTAGAGAAGGTCATTCCAAGATATGCTACTATTTTCAAGCCACATTTTCCGGATTACATAAAGAAATTTATTGGAGTCTCCATTGAGAGACCTATTGCATTCGTCTAAACACATCCCTTTGACAAATGAAACATCTGGGAACGATTACGTATAAACAAAACTCATATCCCCCACAAAGAGCACGAATTAAAAGACAAATTACAATACCAACATAAACACACATCTTCAAATAAAGTAAACTAAAAAAACACTTTGCTACAATAGCAGATGAGAATATCCAGCATAAGAGCATCATTTGAAAACATTCTATAGTTTTTAACCCCGATTGAATTGAAGTCCTCCAATTTGGCCAAAATTCACCGCAGCATCAATAACAAACACCAAAAAGGACCATTAAGAAGAATTACAAAAATAATGACTCAGATTTCCAAAAAGGAATATAACAAGAAATCATCGCACCACCACCACAACCAGAAGAAACATACACATTAAAGGATTTTCACAAAGCAATGAAATACAGCACACCCCTCTGAATAAAGTGGAAGAATGTCGATTCAGAGTTCCAAACAATACAAAGACAAAATGCTTGAACTCTCTATATCGTAACATTATATGAATATAATCCCTTTACAAAATCCATACAAAAGACAATTATTTTACCACAAAGCAGACTAAAAACTCAATTAGCCACTGACCAATAAAAACTGTCTCTCATTGCACTCGAACACCATCCCCATCATCTTCACTACTACTGTTTCTCTAAAACACCCCACACTACCACCAGAGTTCCATTAAGACATATTAATTCACCGGAATGACCCGCCCCTACCCCCACTATCATACGCCTAAAATCTCTAGCCAAAATACTTACCTCCTCTTAGGTGCAGTTAGTAAATCACATATAAAATTATAATTAGTTTAATTGAAAAAATAAGAAACATAATCATGAATAACAAATTCCTAGCCAGCCCTGATATTCAATCAGTTACAACAAATATCCCCTTTGACAAATGTATGGTTCGTTTAAAAAACTATCCTCAATAAAATTAATACTTCATTAACATTATCTACAACAAGATAATACAAAATTGCAAACTTTGCACTAAACCTGTTCTTCAATATAACGCATTTTATATTAGCAGAGATTCGGTGTACCGATGGTTCACCTTTTGAGTGGGGTTTTAGCATGTTTATTCTGGAATTTTTTAGAATTCCGTCTCCCGCAAATATATTCCAACTAATAACTCTGAATTTTCCACTAGATTGATGATATTCTATTTATTACCCAAAACACTTGTAAATATAACAGATATCATTGATGAATTAAATGATATTGAACCATCCATTAATTCATTAAACTTGAACAAAATAATACCATTACCATACTTAGACGATTATAATAAAATAAAAGATAACAATTTAGAAATTTAAAGTCTACACAAAAATACTAAACAAAAACGACTACATTCATTTTTTATCACACCACAACAAAAGATAAAAAGTAAGAATAGTAATAGGCTTCTTACTTAGAAGCCCTTAGGATATGCAAGAAAAAATAATTAGAAGAGGAGTTTAGTCATAAGAAAATTCTTTCACAAAATTACCAATACACTTTAAACTCATACACCGCCGCTAAAAATGGCTTTTTAAAATATACAAAAGAAAAATAACCCTATATTTCCTAATAATACCACTCAAACTACACAAACGATCTAAAGATACATATACTAGCCAATATGCTATCGCTTATAGAATAAACAGAACCTGGAGAATATAGGTGTTAAGACAGTTACATATTCAACAAACAATCACAAGTCAAAAACATTATATATTAACAAAAAATACATAAACCACATCACCCACTCCAAAGCGGCGATTTACACAATAGATTGTCTTGATTGCAATAAAAAATATGTTGGGAGGACATCTAGATCTCTAGCCAACAAATCTTAGGAACATAGTATCACATTAAACACTGTCTTCTCAATAATGCCCTACCCCAACACAATATAGATACAAAACCATATTTTTGATTTTAAAGGAGCAAAATAATTAACTCATATACACCAATAGAACACTACGCAGGGATTCAATTCCTCGTGCCATGAAACCATTCCCCAGAAAACAAAGGCATTTTTATATATGCCTACATCTAGCTAATTTTAGTTCTTAACAATCACAAAATTCCGTTTAAAGACTAATTCAGACAAACACTTCCGAACCATTTATGTTAAATTTCACATTTTCAATCAAGATCCAAAAGTTACTCTCTTGAGCCATTTATATTTCCATAAAAATTAATTCCTAAAACTTATACAAATATTTTCTCTTCTAGGTAAAAATCCGTATAAACTTGGTCATGAAGGGATACCACTCCTCTGAGAAATTTTGTTTAAATTTAAAATATTTATTTTCTACAAAAAAAGCATTTAAACCTAACGATGAACGTGGCACATGCCTTTGAAAAAAGTTCTAGTTTAAGATTATAATATTCTCTTTTTTCTCTCTTTAAAGAAATCTGCTAGAAAACAAAACACATCACAAAACGGTCACAAATGTCTGCCATTAACATGCTCTGAAAAGACTCTTTTGAAAAAATCGAAATATACCCAATATCAGCAATGTAAAGTAAGAAATAAAATTAGTTAAACACACATCTGGTGTTTTCATATTCATCTTATCTATTATATCTATCCATCTATCTATCTATATCTATATCTATATATCTATCCATCCATCTATCTATATCTATATCTATCTATCTATCTATCTATCATATCTATCAATCTATCTCTCTCCTCTCTTCTCGCTATATATATATATATATATATATATATAAATATATAATATATATATATATATATATAATGTTATAAATTTGAGACTAACGATATTAAATTAAATACTTAAGAATAAATTAGGATGATTATTAAAAGCTGAAGTATAATCCTTTGTAAGGAAGGTAAAACACAAAATAAATAATAATATAATATCTAAAATCATACCTGGTGACCCACAATCGCTAGTATGGTTCATTCAAGGTCAAAATCAATTCAGTTAGCGTCAACAAAGGACAAAAATTACTAAACAAGAATTCGAAAAGGTCAATTTTAAATTTGATTCAGGTAAATAAAACAATCTATTGGATTATAAGTTTTAAGTAAGTGCTGAAATCTTATGGAAGAGTACCATGGAAAATATTACAACTAAATCTGGCACAAGCCATTTACATAATAATAAAATATATCGACTCGATCCAAAGAAAAATGGGGTGAAGTGTGTTTTTTTTCCCCTCCCCGATATGTACATGGTTCTACTCCTACCGATGTTTACGCTGTAAAGGCATTGGTCCAGCATTTCAATTAGCTGGTCAATCAGAGGCCGTATATGAAGGGTCTGGATCCCATAAAGAAGACCCCGAAAAAGGAACATATCAAATTGAAAGCTGGTTCCATAGCTACGAGACAAAAGAACCATTGTCGCCACTTCGCCGCTGCCTTCCGCTACCTTGCCACTCAAAGTCCTGAATTCGACCATTTCAGTCAGAAGTAATTAGCTGTATATCGCCAGTCAACTCATTAACTCCGACTTCGACTTCGACATCGAAACCCCTTTGTTGTTTGTACATGATTTTGGCCACTGTATGATGAATAAAAGTATCATTATTTACATTTCAATAAGCGTTTCGTAGTATTGCGATTGTTGACAGCATTGGTAAATTTGGTCATCTTCACCGACCCAGCCCAAACGAAGAAAGTTCGAACTAGATCGTCTTCAACTTTCCTGTGGGTCAACCAAAACAACGTGGGCCCAGGAAAGTCCGAATGAACCGGTTCACCAACTTATAAGTGGCCCGCAGTGCAACACGCACTCATAGGACCACACGCACACACACACATACACACCCATACACACACACACACACATGCACATGCATGCAGCCACGTGGAAACACACACAACCCACACACACAAATATATATATATATATATATTATATATATAAATATATAAATATATATATATATATAATATATATAGTAGTACCCCAACTATTAACTACATTTTCCTTATTTTCTTTATAAACATTGTTTTCTTCCGTATTTTCTCATGCTCTCATCAATAAATCGATCAAAATTAAAATCGAAGTCGAAATATTTCAATCCATAGTCTCTTGCTAGATTAAAAAAACCTTTTGGACGTTCTTCTATAACTAATTCTACTGGCATCCCGGTAATGTTTCTACTTGTTTTACTTCATAAAACTTTAAAACACACACACACTAAATCACTTATTCCTTAACTAGAACCCAATAAATATTTTTCATTATTAATTTATTATTCGCCATAGGACATATTTCTCTAAACAACATACATGAATAGAGGTTCGCAGGAAAGACTGCTTATATGATTGGTCCTGGTTCTCTAGCAGTTCCGTATTTGTCTTGTTCATCTTACTTGGATGATTTATGAGATGGGAGGTTATGGCCGTACAGCTAGTATCTTTGTTGATTTGCTGCTACTAGGATTTGCTCAAAACATTAATCAGCAGCCTTGTGTAAATTCTCAAATAATTTTTATTTCAAGTCTTTCGTTAAAGTCCAGGAGCTGCAGCCATACAATACTACCGATTAGAGCTACAGCCTGAATGAATTCTTGTTTCCGATTCCATATGGTCGATAACCTGTAAATAGCATTCATTGTTTATGAATTATGTGTTCTTGTGCCATACTTAACAGAATATATACAGATATTTACTTTTTACTATTTAGGATCATCTCGTTAAATTAAAAGATAAAGAAAAGCATATTTCTAGATTCATACTTGCTGAACTGCGCTTTCGTTGATGCCAGAGATCTTAGTTTTGTGTCAAAAATATGAGGAATTTTTTTAAAGATATTTTTTTGCTTCTTTCTTGCATGTAAACTTACAGTTTTCAACGGAATAACGAATTCGTTATAGAACTCTATTTGATTTTAGAATTTTATGTAATAATGTGTTTTTTTTTCTTTTTTGCATTAAACTTTCAAATCTTTTAAGAAAAAGTAAGAAAGAATATGCTTTTACGGACACAGACCAAAAACTTTCTAACAAATTCGCAATTGGGAAACCCTCAAAATACGTTAAAGATCTTCGGAATGTGTAATACAGGACATGAGAGGAAGAGTAAAAAAAAAAAAAAAAAAAAAGAGTTATGTACATAAAAATAAAATAAAAGGTCTCAAAGAAGAAAAATCTCAGTAATTCATATATTTGCATTCTTTCTTCTAAAATCCCCGCTATATATATATATATAATATATATATTATATATATATATATATATATATATATATTATATATATTTGATGTGTGGGTGTATAAAAGTTTGTAAAGAGGCATCGCATATTTACACACTGTTTCATAAATGTTTCATATAAACCTACTACATACACAGTAATATATATATATATATATATATAATATATATAAATATATATATTATATATATGTATGTATGTATATATAAATTTAGAGAAAAATGAAAATACTATAACAAACAATTGCACACAAATTTATACCATGTTAGCTTACAACACCTCCCGTTGTACACACACGCACATATATATATGGATACAAGTTTATGAATTTATCATATATGTATGAGCTATTGATAAATGTATACATCTAGGTAATTATGTATATATATATATATATATGTGTGTGTGTGTGTGTGTGTGTGTGTGTGTGTGTGTGTGTGTGTTGTGTATGTGTGTGCGTGCAATTTGTGCGTCTGTATATCCAAGCGCAATGTGTACATTATATCTAACGGAAAATACATAAATGTTATATACTTTCTATAATTATATAGGTAAATATTTCTATAAGCCCATATCCTTCTTTACTTCTTTCTCAAATAAATAAATAAATGAATATATATATATTATATATATATATATATATATATATATATATAGAGAGAGAGAGAAGAGAGAGAAAGAGAGAGATATGTATATGTGTGTCATGCGTGGCGTGCACGTGCTTTTGTGTGTGTTTGTGTGTATGTGTGTGTGAGTAAGTAATCTGTCTGTATTAGAAGAGTGTTTGTATATGCATCTCTGCGTTAGTATGTATGTTTTGCGCATAACCATTCAAAATCGAAACCAAAATAGACGGCTGCCTAATATTCAGCACGATAAATCATTTCGATTTTTATTCTTATTTTTTTTTTTTCTCATCACCCCTCATCCGCCTAAAAAGTATGATGATAGGAATAAAAGAAGATTTTAATATTTCAGTTGAAAAAATCCGATCAAATGTGCTTCGGCTTCGGGAGCACATTAACTCTGGAAATAAAAAAAGGGCTAAATCTTAAAAAAGATTTCTCTCATGTTTTATTTAATTATTTTCTGAATATCTTGAACAACAACAACAAGAAAAAACTTTTTCGCAGAGTTAGTGGGTTATTTTAAGTGATTTCACATTCAAATATGGTCGGTAGGGGGTCGAAGGGTACGAGCGGCTCGAATGATGGAATTTTTACCGA
>CM042148.1:4248253-4270753 GCA_023376005.1 Doryteuthis pealeii
AATAATACATCTATACTGTCCTGGAAAATGCCTTAATATGAATGAAAAGGAAAAAGAAAACAATGAAGTACATGGGTATTTTAGCAAAAAAAATAGATAAAGATGTTACATAAAATTCGTAAAAAAATATGTTTTAATTTCATGTCTCCGCATGTACCTAAAATTTGTAAAATAAATTATTCAGTTTTTAGGTTGAAATATTCCTTTTCATCCTTTTTTACGGTTTGAAAAATATATTTCTACTTTTTAAGATATCATAAACGCCCTTATATTTGTATTTTTACGTATTTATGAGATTATGAACGAAGTTGTATTTTTAAACGTTTTTATAAAAGCATTAAATATTCTTTTTACGTTTTTTTACGAGAGTATTAACACAATTGTATTTTCGTATTTTAGGGTACTTTTAGATTAACACACGGTTTTTCGTTTTAACGTTTTTAAGAAAGTATTAACACACATGAAATAAGATCCTTGTATGTTTTTTTAATTTCTTTTTACTTTTAATTATCTTTATACGTTTTTCTTTGAGGATAAATACACTTGTATTCTTTTTACGTTTTTAGGATAGCCTTAACACCCTTATATTTTTCTTTTTACTTTTTATGAGAGCATTAATACTCTTGTATTAATATAAAAAGCTTTCTCTGAGAGTATTAACACACTTGTATTAACATAACAGTAATGTTTTCTTTTTACATTTTTATTTGTATTTATCTTTTAGCATCTTTGTGAGAGTATGAGTACACTTATATCTTTCTTTTTGAGTTTTTTGATAGTATAAACATTTGTATTTGTATACGATTTTATTAGAATATTTACTCATTCTTTTCGTATGTTAGTACAAGAGTAAAAAACTGTTTTTATAATGAGAGTATTATATATTCTTTCATTTTTATGTTGTTTGTACTAGCATTAACACACTTGTATTTTTATTACGTTTTTATGAGAGACTAAATATATGTATTTTCATTTTTTAATAAAAGTATTGACATTATTGTATTTTGTACTATTCTATAATAATATTAAAACAGCTTTTTCTCTTTAAGTTTTTATGATAGGATTAACATTTTCCGTACAAATGTTTTTTTTATCTAATTCAATAGAAAACTTTTTTAGAATCAAAAATAATTTAATGAAAAATCACATTCGACAAGAGCAGTTTGACGGATCTTTAAATTCCACAATTATAATTAAAAACAAGTGGAAATATGTAAACAAAATGTAAAACAGTTTTTATTGTATTTTGTAGTTATTTTTATTAGTTGTTTTCATAAAAAGTTCTTCAGTAAAATATTCTCTAAAAGATGAAGTTCAATGTTGTTGAAAATAGAATTGTAAACATGTGAGAACCGTAATAAAAACTGTTGTCAAAAGTTCCCTTGGTATTATTAAAAAGGGTTCCGATTAATGTCTAAGTAAAATACATGGCAACCCCCAAATCCACAGAAACTTTCTCATAGGGTCATATTCTTTCTAAATCACTGTCTGTAATCAAGTAGCATCCTTCCCACCTCCGATGAAACTGGTGACTGACAACAATCAGTCAACCATGACAAATCTCGCGGTAAGTGCAAAAACAGTCATGCGAGAGTTCGGCATTTTCAAAAGAGTCAGTCCGTCATTTAACCACCAGTAGAAGATAAGTAAGGATCTTAACTTTTGGAGCTAACGAAACACTCCAACAAATGGGAATGGATTACAATTTAACAAAGCAATCATAATTTTTTTCAGTGAATCAGAAATACCACTCCACGTCTTCTTGATTATACCTCGTCTAGAGGTAGGCTAAAAAGAATAATAATAGAGTGGTAATTTTTCTTCGATCACGTATCTGAATTTTCCGCAACCCTTTTTATGTTATCATCTTTTGATTTCCACTTTGAGCCCATCAACTTTCGTCGAGGCCCAGCAATTCTGTCTCTATAAATCATATATTTTTATGAGGTGAATAATTTTCATGTTAAAGGAAATTAATGAAATTAACCTTTATTGACCGAAATAGATTATCTGTAAATATGTGAGTAACAATTCTTTGGCACTGACTTATAGATGATGACATCGTTGCCTGTCCCAGGTCTCTGGGTGGAACTCACTTTGCAGTGAATAATATTAGACATTAAAAAGAAAGCATGATACATAAGCTATTTAATGTAATATGTGAATGTAAAAAACGAAAGTCATGATATGACCTGTAAGCGTGATCTTCATTTCAAAGAGAACCATTGTCGATGGAATCCATATAGTCCTATATACGCAGTCTTTCCTGAACTCTTCTTATGTAATCGAGTGCAGAAGCGAAAATACAAGTTATTTCCAAAAATAAACTGACGCAATCTATTAAAGTAGGAAAAATGGAATTAGTGACACGAGTTCAAATTCTGAACGAGACAGTTTGCGTTTCCTCTTACGTTATACCATCGAGAAAGCCATGAATGCATTTCTTTTCTCTTCAGATGTGGGTAAATAATAGAGCAGACTGAGTATTGTAGCCATAGTTAGGCAACCAGTAACAAGGGAAAACTGAGTTTAAACAATAAAAAATTCACCTTGTGTCACATCCTGCCTGTCATATGGGTTGGATAATACTGATACAATTTATCTTGCTAGTCATTTGTCTAGTTTATTTTTTATAACAAACAGCCCCTTATGACTTATTTAATTTGATGCATATAATCCACATTCAGTTACATTGTTCGGTTTGTTTTATTTTATTTCTTTATATCAACTCCTTAGGTTGCATACTGATGCTGGATATTGACAGACAACGAGGAACACGTATATATAAAATATTAAATTATATTTTCATTCTTCGACTGTGACACTTGTGTGAAGCAGAAGAGCAGTCAGAGAAGAGTTCGCATTTATAAAGGCGCTGTCATGAATTGGAACAGCTCACGAAACTGAACTTCTGCCAAAATTCTAGACTTTATGTAGTCTTTAATCTCCCACGCAACCTATATGACCATGCCTTTTCGACTGTGTCGCACATGCAGATTTCTGCAGCCACACCTTCTCACCCACGCTATGCATGATTTTCAGTAGTCATGCCTTACACCCACATAATACTTATTTTTCCATCGGTCACGCATTTTCTGTTTTTATGCTTCGTTATCACACCCACTCGCTTTTTGTTTTTCCGGTAGCCACTTTGTTGATTTTATCTATCACCGCGTGTATTTGTCGACTTCATCCGCCTTGTTTGTTACCGGTCAAAGCAATACATTATATTTATGGTTTATCTAATGCCGACGTTTCATGCAAATGATCTACACATAGTTATATGATTTGTTTTACTTTGGTTTACTTTGTTAAAAAATACATTGCATACATTCATATATTGTTTAGCTATAGTTTGGTTTGTTTTGGTCTATTTCTTTTATGACATAGTAACTCTATATACGTTATTTAATGCAGACATTTGATTCAATTGTAAATGTTTGAATATTACATCAGCATATTATATTCATTTTTTAACTGCACTTTTTAATTTATCTAATCATATGCTTTTACACAGTTATATGATATCAAGTTTTCTATTTGCTTCAGATAATTTTCACTCAGTTATATATATGATTTTACGCAATCAGATTGAATACTAATAAAATGATGTATGTAAGCCATATATAGGTTCTACCGTCCGGGTACGAGTATACCTGGGAATAATGGCAATAAATAGGGTACTCCACATTCCCCAAATTTTCAGAAATGACGCCTCACAACATTAAATGAGTTGATATACCCCAGTTTAATCCTCGGTCATTGCAAGTTGCAAACTCATTGCTATCCTTTCGGTAGATTATATTTGATGGTACGGGTTGCCGGTTTTAAAAAAATGAACCAGTCATTTGAACATAGATTAAATTGGACGCTGTCTCGACTTTCCAATGAATTGGTAATCTCGTCATGTAATTCAAGTTAACATAATTGCATTATCAATTCATTATACGGATCCAGATATCGTCATCAGGCAGGCCTAGAACATCCATTTTTGTGGTGACAGACTTACCTCTCTGCAGGGGATAGAGTTGGCGTATTCCATGCAATACTAATCATACCAATATTATTTGACATTATTTCTGTCTTTTTTTCAGAATTCTTTGCAACAATTAAATGGAAGTTATCATTGGCACTACGTCTGTTATATTTTCCAATTCAAATACCTCCAAAATTTTAAACTGTCATCTGTGGTGTGCAAGTGAACTTAAGCAAGTGGTAATGGTAACTCCATCAAACTAATATTTTTTCTTTTTTTACAGATAGGATTAGTTAAGATCATGGCTTGAATCATGGAATATCATGCCTTTGCTGTTAAAACTATTTTTAAAGACTTGTGAATCTGTAATTACAAAAGCTTGTCGTGCTTTGGATTGTTACTGTTCACGATATAATTTCACATCCATAGAAGTGTCGATGTTCTATCCGGAAGTGCATCATTCAGATATAACATGAAATGATCGCAAAAATCTCTGTGTGTAGCAATTACGTAGAACAAATGATAAAGAGCAAACGCATGATGTGGACCAGTCCAACCCATGATCGGATTGTATTTGAGTAGAAATGGTAAGACATTAGTTACCACTTTACATTTTTTTAGGTATTCCTGCAACACACTTTACTTTTATTGCTTTCTCGTCCTTTCCAAATATATTCTCTAGTTTTACGGAAGAAGCTTCTACACGTAGTACATCTTCGAAATGCATGTATTTCAGTCGGTCTAGGAATCGCATGATTCCTGAGTCGATAGCGGTCCCCTACAATTCAATATATGAGTACACAGATTGGGTAATCTGACCTGTGTGGCAAAGTGGGGAGCTTAGGGTAGGTGTGGCTTTCCACTTCATCAAAATACCAATCTTCCTGATATAGCGCTAGCAAAAAGGGGATAGACTCCTTCGTTACCCGGCTGAAACAGACAAGAAGACACTCCACCAACTTTACTTACTTACTTTTTTATGTTTAGACCGACGGCCGACCTTCGGTTGTTTAGTTCAGTTTCATATTGTACCGATATAGGAAACTGAATCCTAACAACGGCAAGAGTTACGGTCAAGTCACGTTGAAAGTCCCGGTTCCCGCTAGATCGAAGAAGCTAAGTAGCGATGATCTTTTCATTTCTTAGATGAGCGACAAGCGTACTACAAGAAATAGAATATCAAAATGACTTGAGTCGGCATTAATTCACACAAAAGAGATTTGATAGGCCGTAAAATAAAAACAACCAAACTAACAAGGGCAAGAGAGAAAAAGAAAATAATGGAAGAGACATATGCCTACAAATACATGGGACATTTCTAACAATTGTAGGTATTATTTCTTTTTAAATTGAAGCTGAGTGAATGTAAGTTCTAAAATGGGGGGAGTAGTTATACAAGGTATTCATCATTTACTACACGCGCTTTTGTGATATATGATATTCCTATCTAATGCAAATCATTTGGAAACGTATCTATTTGACGAATAGATGTGACCCTAACATGTACTACCACTTCGGGTCAGAGTGGACCTGAGATTAATGTAAATGAAGGGGTACTCCACACTCCCGGTAAGGAGGCAATCAGGTATACCGGTTATCTTCACATGAAATGGAAATGGCGACCCGAGTTCGAATCCTCTACGAGGTTGTTTGCCTTTCAAATACTCCACACTCTCCATTGCTCCAAAACTGGAGTCCCACCAGCAGATATACAATAGTCATGCCGAGAATACCTTTTTTGGTGGGGAGTCTTACCCTTTTACAGCAGATGAAATCAGCGTATTCTCAACCTTGCCGACAGGTTTATATACGGCTCTCTCGTTCATATTCGAATATCTAATATATCTAAAAAAGGATATGCACGTCCAGGAACAATAGTGAGATATAATATGTAAATATAGCAATTTTAGTAAAGGTCCTATGAATAAGACGTGCCAAATGGATTTATATCGTCTGTCGGATTTTAGGTAAACATTTATATACTGTGTGAAGGTTCTTTGTATTTTTTCAGGCAGCGTTGTTAGTGACAATATCATTGTTGATAATGATAGTGCTGCTTAAGTATTTGTTATCAACATTTTTTTTTGTCATGTGACGTTCCTGTATTAATTAAGCTTGTCTTTGATATTTTATAAGACAACATGAAGGGGTCACACCCTTTCTCATAGAAATGTAATAATCAATAGAGATATTAATGTCTCTTTTGTAGTTATCATTGCGTCAAGGAATAAACGAGAAAAAAATGAAAAAAAATATACACAAAAACAAAAAATCATACAAAACATATCAATAAAGAATGCACGAAAATGAGTCAGGGTAAAGAATTTGTTGGGGCATCTGGTATCTGTTAATATGATGCCATACTACCTAAGCATTGTGGCACTAGTCGCCTTTCATTATCTGTCTTGTTTACTTTCTTCGTCACCTCGTTTGTTCATTGGCGTTTTTTATCCGTCTTCATTCTTCATAATAGTTTGTATTTCTTTCTTGTAAATATCTTTCGTGCTTCCTGATAAATTTTGATTGATTTTATCATTCATTTTGTTAGCTTTCATCAAATAATTCTGGAAAGCTAACACAATCTACTATTATGGGTTTAAACAAACAATATAGCGTGATGTACATCAGATGAGAATAATAGAGTTATATTAAATAACCAGAGACCCCATCAGGTTTTCCTTGTAACACCGGCTTCTGTGTATATTGATGCTGCTCTTTATGAAAAAAATGGAGGAATATAATTAGTACTTCATCGTTATTTCGAAAGTATGTATGATAAGTTGTGGCATTCAGAGGGAAAAGCACAGGGAATGGCTTTATTCTTTAAGCGTATTGCTCTAGTAAAAAGTACGCTATGATGTACCATTTTGGCTTGGATTAGGCTCCATATACAGGTATATAATAATAATAATAATAATAATAATAATAATAATAATAATAATAATACTTACACTCTAGACACGACTTAGATAGGCTATATTTATCAGAAATGGAAGATGGAAGAGGTCTAGCCAACATAGAGGATTGCATAGATACCACAATCCAAGGACTCAAAGAATACGCAAAAAAGAATAGCAGGAATGGGAGCCAATAACAGCATCTGCAACATATGGACAAAGAGAAAAACCACAAAAACAAGAAAATAAAGATGGGAAAAAAACAATTATATGGATACTTCAAACTTCAAATCGGAGAGGTTGCACGTGAAATGACTTAGACATGGTTAAGAAGAGGAAAATTCAAGAGAGAAACTGAATCGCTAGTAAGTGCTGCACAAAATAATGCCATAATAACAAATTATATCAAAGCAAAAATGGATAGAACCCCCAAAAAAACAGTAAATATAGAGTGTGTGGTGACAGAGATGAAACCATAAACCCTGTATTAAGTGAATGTAGCAAATTAGCACAACGGGAGTATAAAGCTAGGCACGACTGGGTTGGGAAGGTGATTCACTGGGAATTATGCAAAAAATTAAACTTTGACCATACAACAAAACGGTATATGCATAAACCAGAATCTGTTCTTGACAATGAAACTCATAACATTCTCTGGGACTTCGAGATAAAGACGGTCTGTTTATACACTCTCCGAGCCAGGAGACCAGACCTAGTATTGATTAACAAAAAAACAAGAGAACATGTCAACTGGTGGGATTTGCGGTCCCAGCAGATCACAGGGTGAAGCTGAAGGAAAATGAAAAGATGGATAAATACCTGGACCTTGCCAGAAAATTGACAAGGCTGTGGAATATGAGAGGGAAAGTGATACCAATTGTAATTGGTGCACTTGGAACGGTACCAATAAACTTGGAAAAAGACTGGAGGATCTAGAAATCAGAGGAAGAATAGAGACCATCCAGACTACTGCACTGCTGCAATCGGCTAGAATACTCAGAAGAGTCCTGGAGACCTAAGGAGACTTGTTGTCACTCAGACTCCAGTGAAATACCATCAGCTAACGCTAATGTGAAAAATTCAAAAGAAGTGAAAATAATAATAATAATAATAATAATAATAATAATAATAATAATAATAATAAGAAGAAGAAGAAGAAGAAGAAGAAGAAAAAGAAAAACTTTCTTTTCTTATTGTGGTTATTTTTCTTTCTTTCTTTTCATATATTCTTTTTTCTCCTATCTGTATATTCTCTCTGTCTGTCTTTTAGTTAACATCCATTCCTTTTTATGTTTCTCATGTATTTTTCTATATCTCCTAACTCTTTACTTTTCCTTTCTTTCTTTAGTTGACGTTCATTCAGCATTTTTCTTTCTCGCTTACTATTTATATTCCAAAATCTCCTACCTCTGCTCCTCTTATAGTTATCTTTCCTTCCTCAAATTTGATGGTATACTTTTCCTTCTGAGTTCTTACTTCCCCTATTTTTCTCTCTTAATTGATATATTTTCCTTCTTTTTCCTTTCATTTCTATTCGTTCTTAGTTTCTTTCTTTTCTTCACGAAATTTATTAATTTCTTTTTTCGATTACAATTTTCTTCCTATTTTTACATGCATTTTTCCTTACATTTTCGTCTTTTAAAAGAAACGTTTTATAATTTCACTCTCCATTCTTTTTTTTTTTTGTTTCTAAAAGAAACTAAAAAAACATTCACTACTTATCCCTGTTCTTTCCAACTCTCCTTCCTGCTCTTTTTTTAAAAAAATCTACCACCTTCCTCTTTCTTTCTTTCTTCTTCAGTTTGTTTTATTTTCCTTTTTACTCCCTTTATGTATTTAAAAAAAATTATTATCTATTTATTTATTTATTTATTTCCTTCTTTCTTTCTCTTTGTTAATTTCCTTCTTACTTTCTTGATTTTCCTTTTCATTTCCTTATTTTTTCTTTGGTTTTTTTCTTTGTTAATTCCGCTTATGTTTTTTTTCAAATCAGCATACCTTCAATTCATCTTTTTTCTTTCTGTTATATCACCTTTTTCCCTTTTCTTATTTCAATTCTATTTTTTACTTTTTATTTTTTAAATTCGAATTACAATAGTATTTTCTATTTTTCATTTGTATTTTTAAAATTATTTCTCACACTTTTTCTTCTTCTTGCTTTGTTCCTCAGTTCTTCCTTTCATATTCCATCATCCTTTTCATTCTTTGCTCATATCCAGTCGTCATATTTTCTTTCCCTCCTAATTTAATTAACCCATTTTACAAGTACCCGGGGTGTGCCAATTAGGATGCTTTCGTAAGAGAGTGGAAGATAAAGAATCAAAGAGACAAAGAACAAAAGGAAGGAATTCTTTTCCTGAAAGAAAGTTTTTCATCAACACTCGCTTCTGTTGTTTTCTTACCGGAAGAGTGAGCCTCAACTTGCAAGTATTGATAAGATCTTATATGGCATCTATTGAAGCAACATTCTTGGGTGGTCCTGCCTGCAAAACAGTATATATTCATAAGATCATATATATATATATATATATATATATATATATATATATGTGTGTGTGTGTGTGTGTGTGTGTGTGTATATATATATATATGTACGTGTGTGTGTGTGTGTATGATCTTATGAATATATACCGTATATATATAATATATATATATATATATATATGTGTGTGTTGTGTGTGTGTGTGTGTGTGCATGTATGTATGTGTGTGTACGTGTGTGTGTATACGCATATAAAACAATGGAAGAAGACGATTCTCGAATGACAACGTCTGGATGAATAAAAAAAACAATTTTTCAAATTCTGGCAAATGTGCACTTCTCCAACCTCTCAGCTATTTTAAGCAGAATATTGCTGGTTTCTATTCAGAGTTTTCCTTCTCCTCAACTGGTTGCCTTACCAATACTAGATTTCCTTCTATTTTTCCATAGCTGGGAGAATTAAATATAGTTTCCTGCTTTTCCCAAGGGCATTAACCCGAAGCGAAGGGTCCACAACTTTATCCAGGATTTGAACTCGTGTCACCGATTCCATTTCCTACGACTATAACCGTTACGATAAGTATGTGCTGTCAAGCAGAGCAGTATAAAAATCAAAATTGTCACCTCAATGCAGTTGGAAATGGAAGCCACGATTCGACTTCAAATGTTGTAAAAGTCTGAGTTAATCTCCGCCCATTGGAAATGCATGCTTTTTTTCTCCCCATGCCCAGCTATTGGTAAAATAGATGGGTACACCGAGATCACTCACATTGGTAAGATATTCTTTGAGAAGTAAAGACTGTACTCAAAACCTGGTGAGTGCTTTTCGGAATAATCTATGGTACACTGGTGTACCATTCCTCTATTACCAGCTTACGCAAAAAATTGTGGCTGGTTCTACAAGCCTTCACAGCTATAAACAAATCAAATTTGTATTTGATTTACCAAACATGAATTAATCGTCAGCATCGAATCGGTAGACGAACATTATTTCATTATGCATGTATATACGAATGACATTTAATAAATAAGGATATTTTTTCCAAAGGAGTTGTTTAGATGAAGCACTGTTTACAGTTGCAACCTTTTCAAGTAAATCAATAGTGATGGATCCTTTCGTATCTGTCACACTGTCAACATTACTTTTTTTTACTGAACGCTGGACCCGTATTTTTTTAATTATCAAAGAGTCAATGTAATTTCACGAATCTTTTTGACTCAGGCTCGTAGAAGCAAATCAGTATTTACTTCATTTTTAGACATTTTGTGACTAAAACATATTCCTGTGTATACATCACACATTTCATAGTAAATTGCACATGGGTGTAATTTTCCGCTACCAAGAACTCGATGACATAAGTCTGTTCATATCTGAAGTGCAGTGTGATTTGCTGCTGTTTCGACTAGCCTCAAATCAAATGTTTTTGCCTGATTAATAATTTTTTGCGATAAACCAAAGTAGAATTCACATGTATTGAAAAAAATCTTAAAAAACAGGATTTTGCTTTTTTTTAAAATTGTATTATTTTAATGTCCGTCGTATATGTTTGTGTGTGTCTGTCTTGTAAAATGACGTAGACAGTATTCCTAATATAGCATAGGATAGAATATTCCAAAAATATATTTCTTCGTAATTACTTTTCTGTAGCATTGTATATACATATATAAGTGTGTGTGTGTGTGTGTGTGTGTGTTGTGTGTGTGTGTGAACATTTATATTTGTAAGCCTGTGTATGTCTGTATATATGTATATGTCTTTTAAATGGACTCATGTCGTATTCCTAAAATTACAATACAAATGAAGAATTTAAAAATATACTTCATATTATTTACTTTTGTGTAGAATATAATTTGATATTTCCAAAGAAGAAATATACAGTTCTTCCTAGAACTATGTTGTGTGTAATTACACAATGGTTATTCAATAAATAAGGTTAGTTTCAGTTTAAAAGCCAAATAATTCTTCAGAATTGTTTCCATAAATGTAATCTCATCATTATTTAAAATTGTTTATAGCAAAAATAATTTTGACCTATCAAAAATATTTGTTTTGAGGCTATCAAAAATGGCAGCAAATCAAACAGTGTGCCCCTGACTTGAACACTTATCTGTCATCAAATTTCTAGTGGGTGAGAAGTGCAAACTATATAAAATTTGCAGAGGAATATATGATGTATCTGGAAAAGTTTTATTTTCAAAAAATCTCTGACGAGCTTTCGCCCTGTCGGCTGGCGCGTTAGAATGCACCGACTGCACCTCTGCAGAGAGGTAAGACGCCCCCAAATAGGGCCACCTGCTGACTGTGGGTGGCGACCCGTCATGCTTAAGGACGGAGTCTTAGTGGATGAGCAGTCCATGACTTGCAACACTCCACCTAGACCCTTACTTAGGCTAGACGGGCGGTCGGAGAGGCCCCCTCCGATCAATCGGTTAGTCATGGCAAGCCCTAGCATCTATCTGATTGTTCCAACCCTATTGCCCTTATGGCAAGCCCCAACTCTTTTCATCATATGGGAGGTAGAAGGCGGTGGCTGAGGGTCTACATGTCCTGGGAATGATGTTAAACTCTATCTGATTGTGAGGTCCCAGTTCTAGAGCTTTGGGGAATGTGGAGCACTCCTTCATCACCATTGCTCCCTGGTCCACTTTAACCCGGACTGGTAGTACCTGGGTTAAATAGAAAAATGTATTCATAAAAAATTGTGTATCCATTAAGAATTAATTTATTTCAAAACTTTGTCGGCATTAAATGACCCACTGTGGTTGATATGCCGTAAAACAAGCCAAACTATAAAAAAATTAACGAGCTTAACAATGGTTTGCCACTACGAGCGTGTGGAAACACATTTTATTGGGTAAAGATTAGTTCCGGGTGAATAAAAAAAGTCATGATGACAGTATACTGACATGAAAGGAATGATCACTAATAATTTCCCTCAAAAAGTTTGGCAACTGTTTAGGCAAATTGTACCTTGTTCATTTAATGATAAAACGTTTCATTTGCTAGTTTGTATTTTCCATTCGCAGGGAAATACTAAAATGTAGTTTCCATATGGCACAGTGTTGTATACAACTATAACCGGGTTAGCTCAGTCGGTAGAGCGTTCGGCTAGTAAACACCAAGGTTCCTAGTTCGATACCGACCCTGGCCAACTCAGCGTGTGAGTAGCACAGGGATCTGTGCGGTAAAGTAGGTGTGACACTCCACCCAGATTCAAAAACAATCTTCTTGGTCTAGTGTTAGTGAAAAGGGGATAGACTCCCTCGCTGATTGGCTGATACCGACTTTTAGGCCACCCGACGACTTGGTAGGTGTGACGCTCCACCCAGATGCAAAACACAATCTCCTTGGTCTAGTGTTAGTGAAAAGGGGATAGACTCCCTCGCTGATTGGCTGATACCGCCTTTTTTTTTCTTTTTTTATAACCGTTTTGAAAAGAGCATTTTTGAAAAAAGTTATTTTTTTCTGGGAAATGTGGCTAAAAGATCTGCTGAAAATCACCAAATGCAACAGCGAAAGGGTTAAACATACTTTTCATTTGTTTCTTCAAATTGTTTCTAAATATTAATATATAATAGCAAAAACAAAAGAAAAATCCTTCTTATGTTTAAAAGAAACAAGACACTTTTGCTGGTTGGCTCAACAAAACTGTTTACATTATTGTAATCTGACCTTTGATAATTACGATTTGTGCCCCGTGACATATGATTCATCCAGAAAGAATGTTTTAGAAATTATTTTTTTCTCTTTTTGGTTAGTGGTGATGTGATATTAACTCGACGCCAACGATTCCGGCTACAGGTAAACGGAAACATTTTTTGTTTCTTATCTTTCTTCTAAACCTATTCTGAATCCGAGTTTTTTTTGTTTGGAATTTTCTTTTGCATAGTGGAGCAATCCAACAGGATGAGCACAACTAAAATGATGCCGTTAACAGCATTGTTTTTCTTCAAACATCTGAAATTGATGTTACCAATTTTCATCCTTCTATTTCCTTTTATTATCTTTGTGTAGGTATACAGGGTGTTAAAAATGTAACATTTTAGGAAAGTTCCTTTTTCTGATAAGATACTCCCATAGTAATATTGCATATTTATAAGTTCAACATAAGATTTCAAGAATGAGTGGTGAACATGAGGAGACTAGTTGATATTATATCATAAAGGTACACTTATAAAAATATCAACAGTTTTTAATCACCGTGTATAACCGCCCTGTCGGTGGGCGTAGAATTCACTGACTGCATATCTGCAGAGGGGTAAGACTCCCCCAATGGGGCCACCTGTTCGTCGTAGGTGGCAACCCATCATGCTTAAAGATAGAACCCAAATGGATGAGCAATTCATGACTTGCAATATTCCAATTTGGCCCTATCTTGGACTAGACGGTCGGTCTGAGAGGCTCGCTCTGATCAATAGGCAGGCCACGTCAAGCCCTATCACGTATATGATTTTCCCAACCCTATTGCCCTTATGGCAAGCCCCAACCGATTTTTATCATATGGGTGCTAGAAGGTTGTGACTGAGGGTCTACATGTCATGGGAATGACGTTAAACTCTATCTGATGGTGAGATTCCAGTTTTGAGGTTTGGGGAATATGGAGCACGCCTCATCAGCCATTGCTCCTGGTCCACTTTTACCAAGAGTGGTTACCTGTTAGGGTCCCATCTATGGATTAAATAGAAAAATGTATTTATATAAAATTGTATTATCCATTAAGAATTAATTTATTTCAAAACTTTATCGGCATTAAATGACCCACTGTGGTTGATATGCCGTAAAACCAAACCAAACCAAACCATGTATAATTTAGTCCCATAGTCACATAGGTGAGAACCTAACAGTCACCACTGACTACATCAACACTGCCCGAAATTATATATGTATATATATGGTTTATCAATTATATTTTGCACTCTTTATTTATCCCCATCACATTATCAACATCAGGTTATACCGAAAGCACGAATTCCCATGACATTATCGACATCAGTCCCTATTGGCCATCACTCCTGGATAATCCTCAGCACGGAATCCAGTGTCCAAACATAACTGATCTACGTATGTTTTGTGCTGGTTGGCCGACATTTATGAGTCTATGTGGTGCAGATATACAATAGCGCGGATACGGCTACATCTTGGAATAATTATCGCTTTATCCCTATTGGATTTATTCATAAATGTCTAATTGTAATCATAACTACATTTTTTATATTACCTTGTATTTTTATTTTTCTGTAATCATTTGTTTATACACAGGGATATGATATCAAGTATTCTCTTCTAAAACTAAGAATTTTCACACAGTTGTATTGGTTCAACTATTCTAATCTAATTTTCATTGGTTATAGAGGTTAATAAAGAAAGTTTTCCAATTTAATAGTAATTATTTGATTTAACACAGGTGGTTCTAAGTATTCCTATCTAGCACTAATAATTTGCACACAGTAATATGGTATCAAATGTTAATATCTTATACGAATAATTAAAAGAAACAAATTTAGTTGACTCCTAGATGAGACTCTAAGAGGTACAATTACTCTTGTGAATAGGGTTCCAGGAAGTAATGGCTATGAAGGGGTGACTTCTCACTCTTCTGGATATCAGATAAGGGGTTCTTCATCTCATGCAGTTTGGTGTCATACCAGTATACCCACACATACTCACACACACACAAACACGACGCACACACAAACACACAAACACACACCCACACAAACACACACACACACAAACACACACACACAAACAGCTACACATACACAGAAAATCACCCCTAAAATGAAGATATTTAAAACTTGATAAATTACAAAAGTATTCATGGGAAATATAATTGAATATCTTTTTAAGTCTGTTTTCATAGATCTTTTTGGTTCCTATTGTGATGCAAATACGATTCCATTTTATACTTTAATATGTGGCTTTGATTCCTGTTTTATTTTGCCTATGAATGGTCTATACCAGATATTAGATCCCCCCATGCTTTCGATACTAACATTTTTCGATACGATTGATTGATTCTAACGAAATGTCAACCAAACTTGGGTTATGTTATGCCTAGATGTATGGAAATGCGTTCATATTAACATTTCTTGTATTCATGTCCTTAAGAGATTTTTTACACATAGTTATATGATAGCAATTATATCTAATACAAATAAATTACACAGTGTTGCATGGTGTCATGTATTATCATCTTATACTAATAATTATATGCTTTCAAGTAGTCTTTTCTATCTAATAATAGTCATTTGTTTGCACACAGTTATATGGTTTACGTTAACTAATAACAATCCTTAGTAAACAATTATAGCTTCAAGTAACTTTTGTTATACAAATAATTTACAGTTATATGGAATCAAGTATTCCATTCGAATACGAATATTTTTAAACATATCTATTTACCTTAGGTAAATAGGTACTTCCATGCCAAGCCGAGATAATGGCAAAGAAAGAGTATTACACACCAATATTCAGAACTGGAGCCTCGCCATCAGATAGAATTTAATGATATACCCAGGAAACACCTCTTTTGGGTGGGTCTTACCTCTCTGCATGGCATGTCAGTTATTCTAAACCATACAGACAGGGTTGCTTTTATATATATATAATATATATATTATATATATATAATATAATATATATATATATATATAATATTATATATATATATATATATTATGTATATATATATATATATATATATATATATATAATATATATATAATTGTCCCTGTGCCAATAAAGTTTCCTTTTGAATAGTAATGTTAACCAGAATAGAAGTAATGCAATGAAAGCAGGGGAAAATGAACAATAGGGTATGCGTGAATAAAGACAATAATGAACGGATATATACAACTGAAACAGCCAAGTCACTTTGATGCGAGCAACGATTTCTTGCTTTTTTATTAATTTCTCTGTCAAACTCTGACGTTTTCTTTCAATTTATCTTCTTTCAATTTCAATCATCGAATTCTTTTCTTTCTACCCGCAATTCATTCATTCGTTAATGTAATCACCTTTTCTTTTTCCTCTTATGCTTTCCTTACATTTTTTCTTTGGTGCGTGTCTATCGAAAATTGATATTTAAGCATTCTGTTTGAACGAGCATTGTTAATGTAGGCGTTCAAGCACCACATTTGCTGATATATATATATATATATAATATATATATATATATATATATATATTATATATATATATCATGTGTGTGCTTGTTGAGAATATATAAAAAAAGAACACAGTATTCTCCAAAAGATTAATTTATTATAGATGATGAATTCAACGTTAAAACGTGTAGATGATGGTGAAAACGTGTTCCGACCTTACAAATAATATCTAAAAATGACAATAAATGACAAGACACAGTTCAGGCGGAAAATATTGAGGATTACAAAAAATAGAGGCATGTGTTTAAAAATAGCAAATAAATTTATTCCGGGGTGTTGGTCAGTAAATAACGGTAAATCAAGAAAGTTTTTAGTATTCTCAACCTGAAAAGGAATGTCTAGTTTATTGATTGAAATGGCAGAGTAGGTATCAGAATCTAGTAGTATTCAGAAGCCTGGTCGAATTGTTGGACGAGTTGTCGTGTCACTAGATTTCCTCAGCATCTCGGCGTCTGTCTGTTGTCGTCAGACTTGGTTGCTCGTTCGAAGTCGCGTACATCTCATCTTCTCAGTGACGGTCTGGTTTGAGGCGAAATCTGTTGTTATTCAGATGTCTTCTGCTGCGTATGCCGTAAACATTCTCTCGTAGCGGGAAAAGATCGAATGAATTGTTGATTTGTTCTCCCGTTTATATATGTGCCGAGCGACTCCGATTTCGTTATTTTTATTTTGGCGGTAATATTTTACGAACCTTCAAAATGCAGACGTTTGTGTAAACACCAATCGTGATTTGCCTTATCCAATGGATTCCAGACGTTGCTTAATTATTTTTCAATCTTATTTGTACAAAATTGTAGATATTATTTGAATTTGGGTAAGAATCATGTTTGGCGCGTTTTTTTTACGTTTTTTTGTATTGGCTATAAAATAGAGGAGTTTATCCTCTAAAACCTCCTGCAGATTGATAAATATTGAAAATACCTTTCAATATGTAATGTAAGTTTTTAAGTGATTAGGCCAATTTACTCGTCTACCCGATTTTGTAATGACGTTTAAGGGGATGTTTGTCGGTGTGGAATGTTTTTCGCTCACCTTTTTATTTGATTGCGGTTTTGAGTGTTCCGCCGTATTGTTCTTTGTAGGTAAATCCAATTAAGCCGGTTTTAGTCTGTCCATCGAGACTGTGTCATCTTTGCCGTTTTTTGACAATGGTAAAGTGTGTTTGTTGTATGGTAATTACTTGAAAAGTTCCATAGTAAGTAGGGCAAAGAAGTCGTTTTACCATATCTTTTCGTAAAAATATATAATCACAGCTGTGAAGATCGTTTGGTGTGTAACTGCTTTTTTTCTGAGTTCTCGTCGGTGTAAAAACTAGATCACCCATTCTTTGTTTAAAGTTTTGTGCGAAGGATGTGGTTGGTTGAAGATGACTGTTTTTTCGAAAAACTGTCCCTGCAATGATTCACTTGTACCAATCAATTCATCTTTTTAAAAGAAGAACGCTGTTAACGGATGAAGAACATCTTTCTCGCTTATACTTTCTCATCTCCCGTTTTATATTGTAAAGATTACCATTCCTTTTTAGACAAAACTTTCTTTCATCCTAAATAAAACTGGATATGAGAAAATGTCAAAGAGAAAGGGGTTTAATCGCTTGACGGACCTAAATTCCACCATCGTATGTCACCCCGCCGAAAGAAAAAAAACTTACAAAACTCAGAGAAATTAACCTAAGTTAATGAAATTTTCAGTGTTGATATGTTAATAAATAAAATATATAATGCAACAGTTATTTTGTCTAAAACCTTTACATATGTTCAGGCCAGTTAATTTGAACTATGTATCTTTGAGGCGTAACACAGATTCTCAAACATACGTGGTTCAAAGTTAACTGATCTGAGAAAAATATATATATCATGGACATTATATATCTATTGTCTCTATATAAAAGAATGTTGGTGAAAAACATGAAAATACGTCTAGAATTGACATTTTGGAAGCTATAGCATTTCGGTTTTATTCAAGTCCAAAAGTTGTTTAATAAATACTAGCAAATATATGCACCCTCCGGGTGCAAGTATTTAAGTTTTAATGTAATAAGATATCGTATTAAATTAAAAAGGCTAATGAAACTAAATAAGAATGCAGATAAAAAGTTTTGAAACAGAGGGAGTATAATCGAAAGATAGAACAACTGAAACTTACCCTTCCATCACTCTCGTCTTTCATTGTTATTTTTTCTAATTTAAGTATTTAGTTAAAATAGGAAGTAAAGAATAAAATGACAGTTATTTTTTTTCTTGTTAATGGATTCCATTAAAGATTCATCGAAGAGATTTTTGCTTATATTCATTAAGATAAAACCAAACAATTAGAAATCAATAATACCAGATTTTTTAATATCAATATGCAAATTAGCCTTCCCGTTCACACTGTAAACCGCTATTTTGTTGTATATATAAATATAATGCATGTTGTTAGTATGTAGATATGGTTAACAGTATTAATAATGTAAAACAATTTTATTAATAATTGAGGTTTAAATAAAAATAAAATCATTGAGAATGTGATGTCAATAACTAAGGGAATTGTGACTTGAGTAGTAATATAGTTTCGGTTACAGACAGAAAAACACACAATCTCCATTATAATAAGACATATTTTTTTAATTGTATTGTTCGTTAAAATAATTCATGTCCATGATGAAGATCATGTAAAGTTAAATTTAAAACAATTTCTTAAATATTAGTCTATTTGATCACTTACATTCATCATTCATTCATGATTTCAAAAAACAGTATTTCTATTTTTTATTTCTTATAACCCAGACACCAAATCTACAAAGCATATGCGAAACTCTTACAATTCAAAAAAATCTTTACAAAACATGGTAAACTGGAGGTTTTTCTATTCTCGCTTAGACACGAAAGTATCAATTATTTCTTTTATAGAATTCACTAACAAGTAAGTCTGACGCGGTAGGTTCCCTACACCAAGTCTCAGACTTATTTTTTCGTTTAATCGTGTGCTTATAAAAAGCCACCAACGTCTGAGAAGATTAAACTTCGTGTAATTCCAACTCACACGTCGTCAATTCACAATTTTTATAAAATCCAGCAACGAAAATAAATTGCTATAACCGACTGGTTTCCAGGACAAAGAACCTTCGGGCAGCATGCAAACTATACAGCCTTCAAGAAGCTTACACAATGGTCGTATGACTGTGCAGTGAATGAATTCGTGACCAACTGACTCCTCTATATACCAAATTGGAGGAAATTGCCAGTACCGTAGCGAAAATCCTCTTGATGACTCAGAGGCAATTATGTAGAAAAATAGATACATGTCCAAACTTTAAAATGATGTTAACATCATTGACAATAAACAATAGATATTTCTGGGATTTCGAAATATTTTGGAGACCTTACTCATAGTTGATTTAACAGGGTTTGTTTATGTGGTTGACAATTGTAGGGACTAGATCTTGTCCTGGGTCCCAACTCTTCACTAATAGTGAGGTTTCATTACTAGAGTGTCCAGTCTAGCCTACTATTTTAGTTTGGTGGAGGACACGTTATGATCTCATGCTCTCCCAAAACATTAGCACTAAGTATAACGCAACTGCCTCATAATGAATTTGTATCCAGTTTCTACGATCGTTCAGTCAGAGGAACGTAGAATACGCTGATTGGAGTTTGACCCATCCTAATTGGGGGTCCTAGGTATGACACTAAACTGCACCTAATGCTGAGGTTCCAATTTTGGTGATCTGTGGTGTGTCGGGTAATTCTTCATCGACATTATTCCCAGGTCCACTCTGACCGAAATGGTAGCACTTGTAAGGGTCTCATATGAGAGTGAAATAGATTTATTCGCATTGTACTGGTGTGCAAAAAGAAAGACAAAAACAAACAAACGAACAAACAAAACCTATTATGAAACAATTAGACAAAGAGGAAGATACGCAAGTAAAAAGAACGCAATTCCTTAACCTGTAGGCAAAAAGTAGATGGAACAACATACCGTTGAAGTCAATCATTCCATCATTTGTACGACTATAACAGTATTTTTACGCCTCTTACATGATTGCTAATTTTATAGGCTCAATAATTTCTATTTCTTCTGTTCAGACTCCCCCAATAACGATGTGATTGCAGGACTATATGACCAACATTGATAGAAAAACTGTTAGTGTGCCAGGATTTTGNCCGAGAGATGTGTGTGCATTAATGTTGTGTACTTATAGACAAACACACGCACACACAGACACATATATATGGTGTGAGTGTGTGTGTGTATGCAATGTATGTGCATATATATATATATATATTATATATATATATATATATATATAATATATATGTGGTTGTGTGTGTGTGTGTGGTGTGTGTGTGTGTGTGTGTGTGTGTATTTAAGCATCATGTTTTCTTTAGTTATGTCTTTTTATTAAAATGACTGACAAGGATTTGATATTTAGCCTTTTATCAAATTTTACACCACAACATATATATATTACACACACAACACACACACATATATATATATATATATATACCACACTAATATATATATTATATATATATATATATATATATATATATATATATATAACGTGTATGTGTATCTGCATTTGCGTGTGTAAAGAATATAAAGGAAATGTTGAATAACAAACATAATCAATAATAAGTAAAACGATTGTGTGTATTATTCACATTTCTTTATATTCTTGTAATTTTGACAGATTTTTGTTAAATCTGTTATTTTCTTCACACACAGACACAGACATGCACACACATCCACACGTTCACATTAATATATATATATATATATATATATATATATATATATATATATATATATATATATATAACACCCTTCAAACAACATCTGCATGCCACTTTATTCCCATCTCCCAACCCCTGCAAGTAAGACGCACTAATCATTCTGGGATCTGCTGGAGAATCAGGAACGATCTTAGAAGCAACATTTCTCGCGGTGTAATCTTACAAAAGGACACGCCAACAAAAATATTTATTCATCACTGTGCGGAAACTGGATGCCGAATAAATGACCTGTCCAGGGTGGTAGCTGTTAAGGGGCGGATGGTAAGAGAGAGTCAATGGAATTCGTTATATCAGCATGCATTAGTGATCTGGATGATATTATCTGTGTATAAATGTATTGTGTGTGTGTGTAATTGTGTGTATCTGTGTGAAGGAAAAACACGACGTATAAATGTTGGTAAATTAGTTTTATTAATGTGTTATTAATCCCAGCTTATTTCAGCCACGGGGACTGTTGATTTCAAGCGTGCTTACATTTAAAGTCTTTCCTTAGTCATTAGGGTTTATGTTGCATAATAAGAATCCAACATTGGTGAGTCCTGGGGGGGGGCTTAATGACTAACGTGGCTGGACTGCGACATTGTAGTGAATTGAAATCCAGTTACGATATTACATCAATTTTCGGACTAATTCATTTGCAAAAGATTTTAGTTCTGAGTTAAATAGTACCACTACCATTCTACTACAAGGATGACTTTAGCATTAAATAATCCACAATGGCTGATATGTCATTATACAAATTCAAATAAAATCCTTGTGTAATGGTTAGCAAACTAGTCTCGAAGATCCATTACTACTGATTAGCGATTTTGATCATCGATGGTTACTCCATATTTGCGACCCTGTGTTACCCATTGGCGAACGGGGTATGTCAGTACCTACCTAAACTCTAGGGATAAGATAATCCTTGATGGGTTGACATACCGTTAAAAATTGGTCAATTGATCAAATCCAAGGTGTTTAACGACATATCATTTGATGATGAAAGGTTTGGGGATTGTTTGAATTATGTTCACATTTGGAAATAATTTTAACAGATTTTTATTTCTTTTCTTGAAGGAAGGTTAAGTAAAAAAATTGCAGTCTATGAAACTGAGGAACTTGTTTGCAATTAATAATTTAGTGATAAGTTGTTATTAGTCATTTGCACGTGTAAGTCTTTCGACGTCATATCCGTACGGGTTTCTTCGTA
>CM042148.1:4275753-4278253 GCA_023376005.1 Doryteuthis pealeii
GACCAAATTTACCAATGCTGTCAACAATCGCAATAACTACGAAACGCTTATTGACAAATGTAAATAATGATACTTTTATTCATCATACAGTGGCCAAAATCATGTACAAACAACAAAGGGGTTTCGATGTCGAAGTCGAAGTCGGAGTTAATGAGTTGACTGGCGATATACAGCTAATTACTTCTGACTGAAATGGTCGAATTCAGGACTTTGAGTGGCAAGGTAGCGGAAAGCAGCGGCGAAGTGGCGACAATGGTTCTTTGTCTCGTAGCTATGGAACCAGCTTTCAATTTGATATGTTCCCTTTTTCGGGGTCTTCTTTTATGGGATCCAGACCCCTTCATATACGGCTCTGATTGACCAGCTAATTGAAATGCTGGACCAATGCCTTTACAGCGTAAACATCGGGAGGAGTAGAAACCATGTACATATCGGGGAGGGAAAAAAACACAACTTCACCCCATTTTTCTTTGATCGAGTCGATAATATTTTATTATTATGTAAATGGCCTTGTGCCAGATTTAGTTGTAATCTTCCATGGTACTCTTCCATAAGATTCAGCACTTACTTAAACTTATAATCCAAAATAAGATTGTTTTATTTACCTGAATCAAAATTTAAAATTGACCTTTTCGAAATTCTTTGTTTAGTAATTTTGTCCTTTGTTGACGCTAACTATTGATTTGACCTTTGAATGAACCCAATATAGCGATTGTGGGTCACCAGGTATGATTTTAGATATTACTATTATTATTTATTTATGTTTTACCCTTCCTTACAAAGGATTATAACTTCAGCTTTTAATAAATCATCCTAATTATTCTTAAGTATTTAATTTAATATCGTTAGTCAAATTTATAACATTATATATATATATATATATATATATATATATATATATATATATATATATATATATATATATATATATATAGCGAGAGAGAGAGAGAGAGATAGATTGATAGATAGATAGATAGATAGATAGATAGATATAGATATAGATAGATGGATGGATAGATATATAGATAATAGATTAAGATAGATAGATGGATAGATATATAGATAAGATGATATGAAAACACACAGATGTTGTTTAACTAATTTTATTTCTTCAACTTTACATTGCTGATATTGTAATATTTCGATTTTTTCAAAAGAGTCTTCTTCAGAGCATGTTAATAGGCAGACATTTGTGACCGTTTTGTGATGTGATTGTTTTCTAGCAGATTCTTTAAGAGAGAAAAAAGAGAATATTATAATCTTAAACTAGAACTTTTTTCAAAGGCATGTGCCACGTTCATCGTTAGGTTTAAATGCTTTTTTTGTAAGAAAAATAAATATTTTAAATTTAAAACAAAAATTCTCAGAGGATGTGTATCCCCTTCATGACCAATTTATAACGGATTTTACCTAGAAGAGAAATATTTGTAATAAGTTTTAGGAATTAATTTTTATGGAAATATAAATGGCTCAAGAGAAGTAACTTTTGGATCTTGATTGAAATAATGTGAAATTTAACATAAAATGGTTCGGAAGTGTTTGTCTGAATTAGTCATTTAAACGGAATTTTGTGATTGTTAAGAACTAAATTAGCTAGATGTAGGCATATATAAAAAATGCCTTGTTTCTGGGGAATGGTTTCATGCACGAGAATAATCCTGCGTAGTGTTCTATTGTGTATATGAGTTAATATTTTGCTCCTTTAAAATCAAAAATATGGTTTGTATCTATATTGTGTTGGGGTAGGGCATTATTGAGAAGACAGTGTTTAATGTGATACGTATGTTCCTAGATTTGTTTGGCTAGAGATCTAGATGTCTCCCCAACATATTTTTTATTGCAATCAAGACAATCTATTGTGTAAACATCCGCTTTGGAGTGTGTGTGTGTGTTTTATTATTATTTTTGTTATATATAATGTTTTTGATTGGTTTGTTGAATATGTAACTGTCTTAACACCTATATTCTCCAGGTTTCTGTTTATTCTATCAGCGATAGCATTATTGGCTAGTATGATGTATCTCTTAGAATCGTTTGTGTAGTTTGAGTGCGTATTATTAGGAAATATAGGGTTATTTTTCTTTTGTATATTTTAAAAAGCCACTTTTAGCGCGGTGTATGAGGTTTAAAGTGTATTGTAATTTTGTGAAAGAATTTTCATTATGACTAAACTCCTCTTCTAATTATTTTTTCTTGCATATCCTAAGGGCTCTAAGTAAGAAGCCTATTACTATTCTACTTTTTATCTTATTGTTGTGGTGTGAATAAAAATGAATGTAGTCGTTTTTGTTAGTATTTTTGTGGTAGACTTTAAATTCTAAATTGTTATCTTTATTTATTATAAATACGTCTAAGTATGGTATGGTATTATTTTGTTCAAGTTCATAAGTGAATCTAATGGATGGTTCAATATCATTTAATTCATCAATGATATCTGTTATATTACAGTGTTTTGGGTAAATAAATAGAATATCATCAATCTAGTGGAAAATTCAGAGTT
>CM042148.1:4283253-4335753 GCA_023376005.1 Doryteuthis pealeii
ACTTCAGTTTCTTCTATAAAAATTAGTAAGACAGGCTATTTACTCAATCAGATCGCCACGGGTAGGATATGATACGAGTATTGGACATCCAGCAAAGATTAAAATCACTATTCTGTAGTAAGGATTCTGAAGTACTAGAGTGCTAACCATTACACCGAGATGAGAAGCCCAAGACATTAGTAAGGCTATCTGGGAACACGTTGAGTCAGATTAACGGGGAATTAGACCGATTCATGGATGCATACGTAATTTATATATTATCAATGCTATTGTGGTATTTTTTGAAAATTACTAAAGAGAATGTGTCACTCATTAAATGAAAACTCTGAAAGTAAGTTCAGACAAGTTTATATACCTCGGTAACAATATCTCATCTAATATAAGCGATGTCAACATGCACATTGGAAAGGCATAGACTGCTATTTTTAGGGGAACGGCATAAATTACTGAGGGTGGGGGCAGAAATAGATAGAGAAACAGAGAAACAGAGAGAGACAGAGAGATTCATATTTTGAGTTATATCTTATATATATATATATATATATATATATATATAATATATATATATATATATATATATATATATATATATATATATATATATATATGTGTGTGTGTGTGTGTGTGTGTGTGTGTGTGTGTGTGTAGATATTTCGTGTATGCTTCACACATTGCGTGCCAAGGTTATAAAAAATTAAATGTACTGAGTTTTTTGAAGCACGAAAAAGTGGTGTGACTAATAATTCAAATTGGCTAACACTCATGAAATATAGCTGACTTACCAGTTTTTTCAGTTTAATTGTGTGAATGAAACTAGTTTTAAGAGATTTATAAAGTAACTGTTATTCGGCAACTCCTGTTTAGAAAGTTTGGTAGCTAATTTTAATTTGATGTATAAAAATATTTAAACTTAATAGATTTTGATTACAAAGTGATTTAAAATTATTATTTTCTAGGGAGAACTATCATATAGTCGGATATCATTTTAATGAAATGATTTGAATTGGTTTGGTTAGGTTTGGTTTACGGCATATCAACTTCAGTGGGTCATAAAATGCCGATAATGTTTTGATATAAATTTATTCTTAATGGATACCAATGTTTTTTTTATAAACACACTTTTCTATTTAACCCATAGATGCTACTCTAACAGGTAATACCACTCAAGGTCGGAGTGATCTAGGGAGCAAAGTTGATAAAGGGGTGCTCCACATTCGCCAGACCTCCAAAACGAATCTCACCATTACATAGAGTTTAACGCCATTCCCAGGAGATGAAGACTCATGCACCACCTTCTAGCACCCATATGATAAAAAAGTTGGGGCTTGCCATAAGGGAGATAGGGTTGGGGCAAACATGTAGGTGCTAGGGCTTGACATGATCAGCCGATTGATCGGAGGAGGCCTCTTTTTCCCGTCTAGCCTAAGGAAAGGCCGAAATCGAGTGTTGCGTTTTATCTACTACTCAGACAACTGGGTTCCATCCTTAAGCATCATAGGTCGCACCCACGAACAAAAGATGTCCCCATTGTGGGTGTCTTAACCCTCTACAGAGTTGCAGTCGGTGTGTTCTAACATCCAGCCGAGAAGGCGGTAATGAAATGAAGGTTAGAGGTATCAAAAGAAATTGTTGGAGCACTCTTGTAAAGGACTGGACTTGGATAAATCTTAACATATAATGAGACGTTGGGAAATTCATATATTTTCTATGTTGAATGTCGAAAGGGAGGTGTAGATATTTGTGTAATGTTATTTCGAGACGTTATTTTGGTGGCAGTTTGTACGGTTAGCGTCTTTTTAAAACAATGAGAATGATAGGAGGATGGGGTATCTCATAAACAGGTAATATATATGAAGTTTATTTCAGATACATACAAGAACGCAATCAGTTCTCTCACAAATACCTGTCAAGGTATTATCAAATTAATGAATGTTGCGTCCATTTCAGTGGTGGTAGTAAGAGAATAATGAACACACTGACTTAGGTGCATCAAATATATTTTCATTTTTTAACCCTTAAAAAGTAATTTTATTTCATGTATCCGTCTAAACGTCTTTATTATACGTAACACGTATCATATTCAAATACATAAATATTATTGAAATAATTTTGCAGTGTATGAAATTGGACCTCAAACCAGCTCCATTACACAGTTACATAAGCCAAAGCAAATTAAATATCTGACCGTATTGTCCCAAACTTTTAAAGCTTTTAATGATGATTGATGTATTTCAAATGAAAGAGTCATTAAGAGATGGCATATATATATATATATATATATATATATATATATATATATATTGCTTAAATTACAATAAAATATGTAGGAGAGACTTCAAGATCTTTGACTAAACGGGTCTCTGAAAATAGATATCATATTAAACGAGGTTTTCTAAACAACGCCTCTAGCTAAACACTTTATAGACACTAACCATACCTTTGATTTTAAAGGTGCCAAAATATTAACTCACATACACAATAGAACACTACGTAGAACTATGGAATTTTGCGTTATTCTTACACATCAAACCATCCTTCAAAAACAGGGCTTTTTAATATATCTCCTTATTTAGCGACACTTGTACTCAGAAATCATAAAATCCCTTTCAGATAACCATTTTAGACATACACTTCCTAACAAATTTAAATTTCACATTATCCCAATAAACCCTTTCCTCATTCATATTTACATAAAAAGGTTTTTTTTTTTTTTTTAGATAATTAAATATACGTTTTTTTTCTGAAAAAATCCGTTACTAACCGACCATGAACGGGTTAGAACTCTTCTTTTATGAAAAAGAGACTTTTTTCTATTTTTGAATTTTAAGTATTTCTTTTTCTTTCAAAAACTGTTACACTGAAGAAATACAATGTACCGAAATATCTGCGTGTTTCGCTAACGTCATGTGTTAGCGAAACACGCAGAGAATGTACAAAGACAAAGCGATCGCATGGCTTACACGCTTTTTTGGTAAAACAATGTTTCCGGTTTGAATTTAAATATTTTTCTGCTTCTATCACAAACATTTACATCTAAAAACGGAACTAATTATCATTATACTCTGATGATGATTTTTATAAATCGAAATGTTGTCAATATTAGCAATGAAAATGATATAGAAATATATTCATTTTAAACAACATTGTGTTTTTTTCGTACCCTTATATATATATATATATATATATATATATATATATATATATATATATATATATATATATATATATAGTATATCATTATTCCACCATTTATGTAAATAACCCCCATGTTAAAATTATGATGCAACATGCACTAGCGTATAAAGAAGGTCATTCGTAACTACAGATAATGCCAGGAAGAAAATTGATGCATCCTAAAACATACTGAAAACAAATTGCTAAATAAAAGAAGCAAAATACAATAAGCGTAGACGTGCCAGTAAATTTTCCCGTGTCACCAATAACCTGACCCTAATTAATACCATAATTTATTATCTTATATCTTAAACGACCAGATACCTCACATTATATAGACGTTTGACTAGCAACTTTTCTCACACTCCTCTCAGATGATTGTGTATATTACATAAAACTCAGGTAACGGACTTAATTTATAATTTATTCATATATTTTAATGCCTGCTCTGCAATAATATCATCAATCACTCTTTTTATGAAAAACTGTTCTTATTTCACGCCTTTTATCAATACACACACACACACACAACACATATACATACATATATATATATATATATATAAAAACATACACACACACACACGGACAAACACATATTGATAATATAGTATGCTATATGTATAAGTAAATAGTGCTGAATATCATTGATAGAGCATGAATATCTAATTTAGGGTATCGTGAATATGAATTCAAAGGTGCATGGTAACGGATAGTTTCTCACCTATGCTATTTTCAAACCAAGCCCTAACTTGATATGAACATACACACACACACACACACACACACACACACACACACACACACATATATATATATATATATATATATATATATATATATATAATACTCATTTCACAGATGTCAGCTAAATATATTATTTCTTCTTTTCTGTAGAACACTAGAGTAAACATTCAAAATAATTAAATAAGCTAATAGAGATAAGCACTGCATTGCCTTTATATCTCTTTCAGTCAATTCCTCATTTTCTATTCAGTCATTTAAGATCTGGTAATCTCCCTTTTTATTATCGAATGAGACAGTCTCTCGAGACACAAACACTCTTAGTTCAACGAAATAAGAAACTAACTTACTCCAGTTAGAACGGTCGTAGCATTTTTGTTCTTATAAAGTCGGACCGAATCTTTGATCTCTGTTTACTGTTCTGTACTTTTGCAGTGTTTATATATTTTATTCAAAGGGCCCTTCTCAAAACATAAATCATGATAACAGAAAATCAGACTGAATGTTAGAGAATGTCATATTAGTAGCAGCTCTCCATTCATATCAGCAAACAATAGAAAATAGAAAGGTATTAAGAAAAGAAATTAAGAAAGAAATTCCCAGAAAAGAAGGAACGAATGAAAGAAAGAATGAAAGAAACAAACAAAGAAAGAAATGAAGGAAGGAAGTATAAAAGGATTACGGATAAAACAATGAAATAACAAATTAATGTATGAAACATAGAAGGAAATATAGAAATCGTATTAAAAAAAGACAGAGAGCTAATTAAGCAGAAAAATGAAGAAGTTATATAAAAAATCTAAAAAAAGAAAGAAATCAGAGGAAAGAAAGAAGTAGAAAAGAAAGTAGTAGAAAAGAAAGAAAGAAATTAATTTTAAAAAATAAAGAAAAATGTAGAATACAGAAATAAAGAAGAAATAAAGAAAGAAAGAAAGAAAGAATGAAAAATGTATGAAAATGAAAAAGTAAATATCGAAAAATAAAGTTAAAACAAAATAAAGAAGAAAGAAAGATAGAAAGAAAGAAAATTGCACGCAGTAAACTAAAGTTACAGAAACGTGAGGAAAGTTTGCAGTAAAAAAGAATGAAAAAGGAAGCAATGTGTGGAAAGAAAAAAGAAATCCAGAAGAAGAAAGTTAGAACAAAAGAAAGAAAGAAAAGATAAAAATCCAGAAGAAAAACAGAAATTAAATAAAATAAAAAGAAAAAAAAAAAGACGAAATACTGAATTAAAAAAAAAGATTATTAAAAGAAAGATAGTTAGAAAAAGTACAAATAAATAAATAAGGAGGAAATACAAAAGAAGAAAATGGGGTCATAAAATGGAGACAAGAAAGAAGGAAAGGAAAAAGATAGATGTATCAGAAAAAAGAAAGTCAAAAGACTAGAAAGAAAAGAAAAGAAAAGACGGATAAAGAAAAAGAAACTGTCAAAAAATGACAGAATTAAGATATACAGAAAGATATACAAAGATGAAAATAACGAATGAAACGGAAAAAAAAATAACGAATGCGGGAATACGTTAACGAAAAAAGAAGAAAGAAAGAAAGAAAGAAAGAAGAAAGAAAGAAAAAAGAAAAAAAAAGAAAAATGAATACGAACAACAAGAAAGAAAAACCAGAAAGAAAGAAAGAAAGAAAGAAAAAAGGAAAGAACGAAAGAAAGAAACAAAAGAAAAGAAAGAAAGAAGAAAAAGAAAGAAGAAAAAGAAAAGAAAGAAAGAAAAAAAAAAATAACGAATGCGGAATACGAACATGAGAAAGAAAACGAAAGAAGAAACACAGAAAAAGAAAGAAAGAAAAAGAAAGAAAGAAAGAAAGAAAGAAAAAGAAAAATAACGGAATACGAACATGGGCGAGAAAAGAAAACGAAAGAAGAAACACAGAAAGAAAGAAAGAAAGAAAGAAAGAAAGAAAGAAGAAAGAAAAAAAAGAAAAAGAAAAATAACGAATGCAGGAATGAACATGAAAACGAATGAAGAAACCCAGAAAGAAAACGAAAGAATGGGAAAACAATGAAATAGAGAAAATAAATGAATAAAGTCTAAATGAAAGAAAGAAAGAAAGAAAGATAGTGGAAGCTTTCAATGTTTTTTTTAGAATCAACAGTTGTGGTGAGTGAATAATAGGCGCTTTTAATTCAAGGGGTTTTGATCCTATGTGACCCGAATAAGCAGAGGTCGCCTAATTTCACTGCAACTCTAGTCAGACATCCATGAAAGATGTATTATTTTCCGCCATGAATGGGTTACAAATTAAACAATAATGACCGTAATAGTGATATTGATTTCGTGCGGAAACATAACAACATGTTTGCCTGGTTTGACCCGTGATATTTATGACAATTTTCAACAGAGCATTGATCAGCGCCTCTTTTCTCCTTCATTCTCCGTATAGTAATCACTGTACACACTTAAACTCCACTATATATATATATATATATTATATATATATATATATATATATATATATATATATATGTTGCAAATGCTTTCCCATATAAATATACTCGCAAGTGCTCATACAAATATATATATATATATATATATATATATATATATATATATATATATATATATATAGAGAGAGAGAGAGAGAGAGAGAGAGAGAGAGAGAGAGAGCGAGAAAGAGAGAGAGACATTAGCATAAGTATTGGTCTATCATTAGACTAAACATATTTTAGGAACACCAGAGAGTTAGTGAGAAAGGGAGAAAACAGGAGTAAAAGAGAGAATGAGAGGAACATATTTTATCAAATTAAAACCCCGCTGAGAATTTGTATAAGATTTTTTAGTTTTTTTTTTACATCTAAAATATTATTTCAATCCTAAATGTGTTTGAACCATAATTTTTTTTTTAAATTATACATATAATTGCTTTTTTTTTTTAAATTGATTGTTGTGTTAATGTGATAAAAAATATACGTTTAATTTATTTTCTTTTTTTATCCTTATAAAAGTAACAATTAAAAGGGACTTAGTATTAAACATGTCTCTACTGCTGGGGCTGTATAATAAACCGACTGCACCTCTACCGATGAGTAAGAATTTCGAATATGGCCACCTGCATGACGTAGGTCGTGACCCGTGATGCTTATGGGCGGCGGTTGAGCCGTTCATAACATGCAACACTCCCATTTGACTAGTACCTGCGCTAAACATACGGTCAGAGAGGCCCGTCACGTCAAGCCTTATCATCTATATGATTGTCACTACCGTATTGTTCTTATGGTAAACCTCCATCCCTTTTTATCATATAGACGCTAAAAGGCGATAGCTGAGGGTCTAAGTCTCATATATATGGCGTTGAACTGCATTTGGTGGTGAGGTTCCAATTCTGGAATTTTGGGAAGTGTGGTAGTACCCCTTCATTGTCATTATTCCCAGGTCTACTTTGACCCGGAGTGGTAATATATGTTAGAGACCCATCTATCGAGTAAATTGATCATAAAATGATTAAAAAAAACTGTTTAAAAACTTAAAAACTTAAATACCCAATAATAAGAAATGAAAAAAAAAACGCGATTAGGCATAAATTAACCCGAGGTTTTGCATGTTGTAAAATTAAATCAATCAACCAACATGTGTATTTATTTGTAGAATAAAAAATTCACATACTCATTCAGATGAAATTTATTCGCTTATTAAATACTAGAAGCGGCTACCCAGCGTCTCCTGGGTAGAAGGTGGGGGGGTGTAAAATATTAGTCTTACTGATCCATTATTACCGAACCGTGAGTTCGATTCTCGCAGAATGCCCCATTAATATTCCTGCGTAAAAAAAGATTTTGCGTTTATCCGGCCCGGAGCGGCATCAGAAATATGTACACAGACACTCTGGAAAAAAAATTAATGTCTCATATTTAAATCTTCGGATGCAAAAACATTCCATGCTGTTACTATTTAATTTCCATTATCTAATGATTTTCACAAATATGAACTCCATTTAAAATTCGACTTCATGGCGCATCCTGCTCATTACAAGGGTTTCGGTAAATATGTTCGTGCGCGTATATATTTGCTTTGTATGTTATGTAGTCATAAAAACAAATGATATTGGAATATATATATATATATATATATATATAAAAACATATATATATATATATATATATATGTTTATATATATATATATATAAAAACATATATATATATATATATATATATATATATATGTTTATATATATATATATATATATATATATATATATATATATATATATATATATATATATATATATATATATCTGTATATTGTGGCAGCGAATCATTAATTAAGCTAGTTATATTTTTTCTTGATGATATTTGTGTGTATATATTCAAACCTTTTTGTTGTTCTTCCTATATCAGGTTCCATATGGTAGAGAATGTGCCCCATAATTTTAAACCAACCGCTTTCAACCATGTACCTGGGCGTCTTTCGGGGTATTATTGGTTGTAGTTTTTGTTTGTTTTTTGTAGTTCAATATATTTTTTTCATTCGGGAATGTTTATTGCGTTTTGGTACAACATATGGGGCACCTTCTCTACCAACTGGACACATATAAGACACAAAAGTTTAAACTAGGCCATGGGCCAGAGTCGAATTTTGTTTACTTTCGTGGACATAACATTTATGTGAAAAATAGTATTTTTTTTTTTAAAGTATGAAGCATAAGAACCTAAATTTTAATTTATCTCTGAGTGAAAGTTGCGCATTATTTTTGAATTTGCCTTTTAAATGCATTATTTGATTGATAAATTTATCTGTAAAAATCAAGTAAGGGAGTTAATAACGTAGTAAAAAATGGCCTCCCATCGATCATAGTATTCCCTTAAATTAGAAAAAAAAGGATCAAAATTAGCTTTATCTAGGGTTTTTCTTTTCCTATTCTTGTTCATTCTTTCTCCCTTTCTCTATGTCCTTATCCTTTTTTATTTATTCATTTTCCTCATCCTCTTCATTCTTTCCTTCTAGCCAACTTTCCTTCTGCTAACTTCTAGCCACACGGAGTGTGTGTTTCTGTGTATGTTTTATGTACATTCATCCCGATATAAATATAATCCGTTATATTGACTCGTATGAAAATGTATAACTAGGGGTGTACATGCATTTATAAAATGTATTGTGTACATGTGAGCATATCCGCATAGATGCTGGTATTATAGAACGACGAAACTAGAAGAGACTAGATTGACGAAACATCACCTTAAATTCGGTGCCAAAGAATCTCTCTCTCTCTCTCTCTCTCTCTCTCTCTCTCTCTCTCTCTCTCTCTCTCTCTCTTCACACAGACAAACACAGAAACAAACTCAGAAACAAACACAGAAACACACACACACACACACTATATATATATATATATATATATATATATATATATATATATAACACACAAACAAAAATATATCTATTTCTATATCTATCTATCTATCTATCTATCTATATATATATATATATATATATATATATATATATATATATATATATATATATATATATATATATAAGCGTGAGTGTGTGAAGCATGTATTCAGAATCTGATCTAGGTAATCTAAATCATTCGCACCGTTGCACGTGCGCCCGTATGTTCGTTTATTTGGGAACATTTATCTTTACATTGTAATATATTCGCTATGGGAAATTATCTATTTTCGATTTGACTTGCTGGTAAGAGAGAAAAAAGTAAACCTTCCTGTGTCTTTCTCTCTTTTGTAAGTGCAGCGAACCGTTCGCCCCGCCCCGAACAACTCCATCAAAAAGCAGTCTTCCTTGACAAGTAAATATATTCCGGAGATTTGGAGATTATTTCTTCTTTTGAAGCGTTGATATTGTATCAAGATTTGGACAATAGGAAGATGAAGCAGAATTTACAGAGAATAACGAGAAATATGAAATTTGGGGAGACGAAAGCAGACGAATATCTCGTACTTAGAGAAAAGTGCACGGGAGAAGAGCATATATATATATATATATATATATATATATATATAAGAGAGTTTCATAATTGGACAGACTTGAACGCCAAGCACTTAATATTTGCCGCTCTTGTGCCTTCTTCACCAGGTATATAGATGATATTCTCATCCTCACATCTTCCCGTGAAGAAGCCAACAAAATCGCATCAACATTCAACAACATAGACAACAACATACATTTCACCATAGAACATCCTGACTGCACAGGATCATTATCACTGTTGGATTTCCGACTTAAGGTATTAAACAATGGAGAAATCCACACCGACTTCTATAGAAAATCGGCCAGCAGAGACTTGTTCGTCCACCAAAAATCGGCACTCCCCCTTGGGGCAAAGACTGGATACATAAAGAACGAACTTGCCCGTATCCGAAACAAATGCAGCAAGAAGCAGGACCAGATTACACACACCAGACAATTTATATCCACACTAAAAGACAATGGTTACCCCACTTCAATCACAAAACGACTCAAGCAAACAGAATCCACAAAACACCATCTCACGTTCAATGCCTGTTTTTTAAGGTTACCACATTTCAACGAAAATATAACCACAGCAATACGTAGGGCGATACGGAAGGAGGGCCTGGATATACAACTTGCCCATTACGGACCATCACTCAGGAGAAAACTCTCCAAAAGCCGCCATAAGGAGGCCACTAGTTGTACACTAGCGAACTGCCCCATCCGCGACACAGGTATGTGCCACGAAGTGAATGTGGTATACCGCACAAAATGTAATATATGTAACCAATTTTACATAGGTAGCACCACAAGACCACTACACATTAGAATCAAAGAACACTTACACACACAAGCATCCACTTTCCGTAAACACTTAGTTAAATGCAACAACACAGAAAGAAATATAACAGTCAATATAGAGGCTCGAGAGAGAAATTTGGGTAATCTCAGAATTAAAGAGGCCTTGCTAATCGCTAGATTACACCCAGAGATCAATAACAGGAGTGAACTCAGCGCAGAGTTCATCATACAATAAACCCACAACCAACGCACACATATAACAGTATATGCACACACACACACAAAACACATACCCACATGCACAATGGAGAATTACTAATGAAACAAATCTACAACGAGAAGACTAATACGAAACACGCACTCAAATCTATAGCCCAACATCTCGCCCACACATACAAACACACAAGCCATTGCACACTAGTTGTTAAGGAAAAAAAAAAAAAAAAAAATTAAATAAATAAATTAAATATATATATATATATATATATATATATATATATATTTAAAAATATTATAAAATATAAAAAGATAAATTGAATTAGATATAAATAAGTAAATAAGCAAATAAATATGATAATATTAATAATAATAATAATATTAATAATATTAAATGATTAAATTGATGTAAAATCCAACAGGAAACGTCACAAAACACAAATACACTTTTTCATTCGCACATACCCACGTACAAAATCCCGCGCTAGGATACAGTCTTAACGTCACAGCCAACACGCATTTTCAATGTCACGCGCATTACAACATACGCACACGTACAAAAAAAAAATAAAAATAAAAATAAACGCATTCACGCTCACACGGGAATACAGTTATTTCAAAAATAACGTCATTTTCAAAAAGAAAAAAATTCATTTAGGAAGAAATGCCATAGCTGTACTGCTTCAGTTCAATTCTTTTGATAAAGAGGTATTACCTCGAAAATTCAAGAAATAATAAAAAAAATACAGGTCAACACACACCACCATTGTTACCGTATTATTATTTTTTATTTATTCCAAACTGCATTGTGTTGGCCTTCTAAATTAACCTCCTAACCAATATATATATATATATATATATATATATATATATATATATATTGGTGAAAAGAAGTGAGAGTGATTATTTATATAAAAGATGATGTTGATAATGAAGATGAAAGAGACAGGAGTTTTCAAGAAGAAGAAGAAGAAGAAGAAGAAGTTTACACACGCATATATATATATATATATATACATGCGTGTGTAAACTTCTTCTTCTTCTTCTTCTTCTTTTTCTTCTTCTATACATATATATATATATGTATAGGAAATACATGGACTGATGTAAAAGGATTATCGATCTTAGGCAAATCTGGTCTCTGATAAAAGCAAGCCGAATGCTTCGAAGCTTTGACCGTATCAGTACTACTGTATAGCTGTATTACTTAGAATTGCATGACGGCATTCCTGGAGAAAAATCTAGATTAGTACTGTAAAATAATGCTGCGTTCTGTTTTGAACTAATCCTGGAAGCAGAATCTCACAAAAGAACAGCTTTACTCCACATGCCTCCTATCACACAGACTATCTGCATAGACGAACAATACATGCTAATGATTATATATATATCATAGAGGTAGTGCAAGGTGTGGAAAAGAACAAATACGCAAGCAACACATCAATTGAAATATCTGAAGTAGGCATGTTTTTGGTTGCTTGATTGATTGGTAGTATTTTACCTCATGTCAACCCTTGTTGGGTTATTTAATGCCGAAGATATTTTTGTTTTATTCATTCTTGTTGGGTATTCATTTTTTTAAATGATTTTAACACGTCTTTGTAAAATTCGAGTTTTTATGTATTTAACCAAGATGGGATCCTCACTGGTACTACCACTCCAGGTCAGAGTAAAACTGTGAGTAATTGAAATTAAGTGCTAATCCACAGTCCTAGAGCTCCATGGACAGTTCAGCTACCAGGAATCCGTCCTTAAGCATCCCAAATAGCCAGCTTCGACCAACAAGTGGTTCCATTGTGAGGTTTATAAACCGTAAAGATGCACCAGTATGCTAGGCTTGGTTTTAGACGTTGTTTTATGACCATGGCATTATTAACGCTAACCAGGGATCTCCAGAAATATTTATAATTATATTGGCTATCCGTCATATAATGGACATGCTTAGTCCAGTCGTTATGTATTCTACAATCTTCATTGCCACTTAATTTCGTGCCTTTACTTTTGACCAACAAAAAGTGACCATGATTAGAAATTAGAGCAAACATTCAAACCGAATATCCTTCCACACAGCTCAACAAAGTGGACATTCTACTGAGAGAGTAGCTATCGTCAACGTGTTTGAAAAATTAACTAGGAACCCAAACCCAAAGCAAACTTACCTGGAGGAAAACAATTCAACATTTTTAACGTTAGAATATCAAATAAATATATCAATTACCCAAGATCACAGCGTCTGCAACCGATAATTATGTCCATATCATATGCGTACAAGTTCTTAGATATTACACTGGGTAACAAAAAAACATGTTTTGAAAATCGTCCAGAGTTTTCCAGCTTATTTAGACTAATTTTGATGCTCTGAGTCCGAAAATGACCTTGGTTTTCCTCAATCAGGTCAGGTTTTTTTTGCTACAGAAATTTTTAATAAATCGATTTTTCGTAAAAAAACAAATTTCTGCGGATCATCGGCTGAGAAACCCCTAATGATTTTTTCCGTTTTCCTCAAGAAATAAAAGTCAACGTATCCAAATTCATTCAGTTTTTATTTAGTCCATCAAATTTGATAAGCATAATTATCATAATATTAGTATAAGAATGAGCGTTACGTGACACAAAAGTTCAGAGTTCACGGCATAAATCGGCGTTTCTTCGATTCCCGTGTGTAACCAGCTGCTGGGTTGTCTCTCTTCAGCGACCAGCAGTAGTCCGCCATCATGACTGCGTCCCACCTCCCCTGGTACTTCTCCTCCATTTGGCGCATGTTCTGATGGAACCTTTCTCCCTGTTCGTCGCTCATCGCCCCAAGGTTTTCAGGAAACTTCTCCATGTGTGAGAACAGGAAGTGCATCTTTATACTCATCAAACACCCGAGTTTTTGGAAGGCCTCTATCATGCTGCTGATGAGTGTGGCCTGGTTTGCTGCCTTCGTGTTCCCCAGGAAGTTGTTCACCACCTGCACAAACGATTTCCACGCGGCGCACTCTAGCGTGTTCATGGAGTTTTGGAACTCTGTGTCCTTTATGAGCTGCCGTATCTGTGGGCCATCGAAAATGCCAGATTCTCAATGGTCAGTCGAGGAAAGGCTCGGCACAGGTAGTTGAAGCACCTCCCATCCTTGTCCAGAGCGCGCGTGAACTGTTTCATTAACCCACGCTTCATGTGTAGCGGTGGGATCAATATCTTCTCCCGGTCAACAAGAGGTTCGTTTATGATGTTTTTCGCCCCAGATACTAACTGCTCTCGCCGGCCACTCTTTCTTTACATAGTGCTGGGCTCTGTCTCGACTGTCCCACATACATATAAAGCATGGGTACTTCGTGAATCCGGACTGCTGACCAAGTAGAAAGTTCACCATCTTGAAGTCGATGCAGATGACCCATTGGTGCTGCTCATATTGGATTTTGTCGAGCACGTACTTCACTGCTTCATATTTCTCTTTGAGAGTTGTGGAGTGCGCAAGAGGGATTGAGGCGAACTGGTTCCCGTTGTGGAGGAGCACACACTTCAAAGAGCGCTTGCAGTTGTCAATGAAGAGTCGCCAATCTCTCGGATCGTATTGAGGAGCACCGAGTTTAACAAGAAGACCGGCGACATCTCGGCAGTACACGAGGTCTTCCTCTTGCAGAAGTAGCCCATGTAGTCCTCATGCCTTCTACGAAAGAAAGTGATACGCGCGTCCTTGCCAAGTAGATTTTTCTCTTTGAGTCTGGAGGCCAACAGCTCGGAGGAAGTCTTCGACAAGCTGAGATCCCGAACCAGATCATTAAGCTCACATTGTGAAAAGGGCTGCGGACTATCTTGTGCTCCATACTCCTCTTCTGTATATCCTCGCTCGTCTGTAGTGGTGGCCTCGTCGTCGCTGTCGGGAAGCTCTGTGAACGCTGGTACAGGAATTTCTTCGCAGTGAGCCAGTGGACTGCGGGCAGATGGAAGGTCGGGGTACTGGAGGCTGTGCCGATTCTTCCGGTTGATGCCAGTAGTATTGATGGCGCAGAATTAACAATCCGATGCATGGTCAAACGGATCCCTCCAAACCATCGGAATCCCAAACTTCAGGGAAGTTTTCGCGCCCTTCGTCCACCGCCAGAGGTATTCCATGCACGTCTTGCACACCGTGTGCGGTGCCCAGGACTTATATTGGTCACCCAGCTTGGCTTTAAAATAAGCCTCGGAGGCGCACTTCACAAAGCCTGTGATGTTCTTCCTGTCCGCTGACAGCGTGTATTCTCCGCAGATGTAGCAGAAAACGTCAGTATTATTCCTGCATGACCGTCGCGCCGAAGCCATCACAATAAACTGAAAGAAAAAAATGAAAAAAATGAAAAAGTAAGATGGAGTAATGGTGAGACAGGTATGGATTTGATTGACTAATTGTGGAATTCCCTTTATTCGTGTCTGTGCATTGTAATTCGATATATTCTTCAATAAAAATATGATTGAACTCAAAACCCCTGATATTAGCATATGTATAGCTCGTCAGGTAGGCTTATGGCTGTATCTCAAAAAGTTGACCTGATAGAGCAGAATCAATGTGATATTCGGACTCAGAACACCAAAATTAGTCTAAATCAGCTGAGAAACCCCTGACGATTTTTTGGCTGTTACCCAGTGTTATCATAGCAAACTAGAACTAAAATATCCTTAATCTGTAAATGGATGATCTTTTCTATCGGTATCTACATGGAAACACTCCGCCATTGGAGGGGTAGGAATGCCTCTCATTCCTCGTGCTTTAAAATCACTACATAGCAAAAAAGTATCCAACCGAGAATGATACGTACTACATTTCATGGCAACCCCTGCACAACTATCGTCCCATGCTACAGTCCCACTAATATCAGTTATGACAGGACTTGAACATATTTTCGAATGGGATAATTTCCCTATTCCGATACATTCCTAAACACAGCATCCTGTGTGATTGAGGAAGATATGAATGTTCAAATAGACAACGAGAAAAGTAAATAAAGAGTGCTATGAACTGAAGTCAGTTTTCTTTTAAAGAAGTATTTTCCGATCACAGAATCGTTTCAGTAAAAATATGTCTGAATCTGCGAAAAATAAGAAGCAAACCGGTAAATCTGTACGATATGAATAACCTTCAGTTGCCAATAGTGACATATGCTATCACTATTTGGTAACTATAAAGTAAAACAAGTTTAATACTCTCAAGGAGACATCTGAAAAACATATTCCTACTAATAAATATGAAAACTTTGACACTGCCCACTTTGAAGTAGCAGCTGAATGCACACCAACCAAACACACCCGATAAGAGCGGCTGGTGAATGGGAATCATGGGAGTCTGTGTGGTCAGTATCCCTTGATGCACACACACACACACACACACACACACATATATATATATATATAATTAATTGTGAGTTTTTTTTTACACCAGAGGTGGCGTTTCCCTAGGGGCTGAGTGACGGCAAGTCTCCTTTGGTTTCAAGGACTCGTCTGAGTATTTTAGCCGATATTAAAAATGCTGTTGTTAGATGATCTTGATTATTTCTGTGATTTACATTTACACCAGAGTTTTTCCCAGACTTTTTGGTATTTTTCCAAGGCACCAGCTATAATTGCTATTCCGGTCACCCTCATCTCGTACAGTTTTTGCCTGGCAAAGCATTCTTTCATTTTTACTCACTTGTCTGACGGAATTTTTTTTTTCATGTCGATTAACATTAGGTCTAGTCTTTTTTACGGGATTAGGTGATCCGAAGTATTTCAAAATTCCAGACAATTGCATGCGTCTCATCCTCGAGGACAGATGCTCTGTGCATATACCATTTGGAAGTATGGCTGAATCTTATTTACTTGCACAATTCCCATCGGATCACCTTTCCTAACCAGTCGTACCTAATATTGTACTTCTTTTATGTTAGTTTGGTGTATTCGCTTATTATGTGATTTCCCGTTTCCTTTATGTTTCCAAGCGTCATACACTTTTTATTACGTTGCGTCTTATCTCTTCCCGCTTTGATGTCCCTATGGCATTATTCTGTGGTACTATTTTAAGAGATTTAGTTTGGAGGTTTCCCGTTTTTTAGCCATATCATTGCCTTCTCCTGTTCAATCTTCCTAGTTTTCACTTGAAGTATCTATAAAGCTGTTTTTCTTCCCATTTATTATTTCCATTTTTTTTTAAATGTTTGCTCTTATGTTGCAATTGATGTTACTTTCGGCTCTTAGTCTTTCTTTTTTCTTTTAGTCTACTCCTCGAGTCCTAGAATTGTTGCATCTACACAACCCTCAATACTATCGAGCCCTTTCGTCTCTTCTCCATTTAGTTTGTCTATGTCATCCCTCGGGTTAAAGCCTTGTGCGTTGCCATCAGTTTCCTTGTCCTATTGTCTTTCTGTTGGAGTTTCTCCCTTATCAATTTCAAGAATGGTTTAGGGTATTTAACAAGGACAGTCCAGGTGTCTATTATTATTATTATTATTATTATTATTATTATATTATTATTATTTCAATACTAATGATATGTGCTCGAGATAATCATTATTATTTAATTAGTTTTCCTTGTTATGATTAGGTTATTTTTTTATTTGTCTTGTGTTCATGTCTTTCTTCAAAACAAACAGTTGCTAATATCGATATAATCAATATCATGTCACTCTATCTAACACGGACTCGACTGTAGAGAACGGACAATCATAATACCTGCCAGCAAGTGTACGAACAATAAAGGTCACGGTGAGAAAAGGGTACTGAAGAAGTGTCTTGGCGCGATGGCAGTATGGTTGCTATAGAAAAAAATATATGAAAATAAAATGATGGCGAACAAGAATAATAAAATAGATAAATAAAATAAAATAATGGCGTGAGAGAAGACATATTTTTCATTTTTTAAGAGTATTTTTTCAACCAACACTCTGAGTACAACGCTGATAAAAAAAAATGGATCAATTACGCTAATCAAAAAAAAAAAAAAAATTAAAAAAAAGAAAAGTTGTTTTCAAAAGCCTTTAGGGATAAACCATCTATTTCTTGATAAAAGAGGGGGACCGTAGTGGCTCGTCTGGCCACAACGCGGCTTATTTTAGATTTCGTCTTTTTAAAAATTTCTTTCTCTTTCGAACTTTATTGATATCGATAAAACTTATTATTTTAATGTATATGTATTAGAAACCTGGAAAAAGAGATTGGGAGAACTGGAAATTCGACAAAGAACTGTGACTCTCCAGTCAACTGCTCTCATATACTGACAGCAACTATTATCCGAGAAAGTTATTTCTAGGATAGAAAATTACCTTGAACTAAAGTTATTTTTACTCTATCCATGTTTTTACACCAGTTTGTACTATTGTTTTTTACAAGTGTGGGGGACACAAAGTTTTCCATGGTCTGCAGGACTTTTCTAAATATTTTAGCCGAACTTAACATTGTTTACTTATATCTGCAGTCACTCCTGTCTCATTTCTAGACATTTGGGGATAACAAGAGACTCAACTACAATTGGTATCAACATCATATTTTTAGCCTTTTCAGCTTTCTGACAAGATCCATGTATTTGTTTATCTTTTCGATCCATTTTATTATTATTATTATTATTATTATTATTATTATTATTATTATTATTATTGTTGTTGTTGTTGTTGTTGTTGTTGTTGTTGTTGTTGTTTTTACTTTCGCTTACTTACAATGCTAAACTGAGTATTTACCTGTAACCTAGAGTGAAGAAAGGTAGTTATTATACGTATTAAATGTTTCATCTATATTACCAGATATTTTTTCCAGTCACATTGATAGTACTCTCATAAAGATATCAGAAATTTCACAAAGTGCACTATTTGTATTTGATATAGGTTCGGACATTTAGGTATTGCGTTAATGTGTTTATCTGTCCCTGATTATACTCAGTGTTTCCCCTATTACTGGCACAATGGGAATTTCAAGGTTCTACACTTTGCCAGTTTCTACGTGCAGGTCTTTGTATTTATTTATCTTATTATACTTTATGACTGATATGCTATTATCTGTTGGTATTGTTATAGCAATTAGGTCTTTCAGGAAGATTCCGAGGATTCTATCTTAAAAATGCTGTTATTTAGATGATCTCTATTCATCCTCTAATTTCAAATTCCTCCAGCATCCCTTTCAAACTAGGGGACCCTTTGAAGGGCAACTCAATCCAATTGATAACACCTCTACGTCGTCCATGTTCTGCAGTTTTTCTTATTCATTGAAAAGTCCTCACTGTTACTTAATGCTGTCTGAAAACAGACTCGGGTACGGATATTTAGCTAATTAGGAGAAATGAGAATTGCAATGGAAGACAACCGTTCAAAATTAGGTTAGAATTAGACTAGACGTTTTTTAAGAAATAGACAAATATTGCTATACTGTCGTGATAAATATCTTAATCATCAACCATACTGAGTAGGTATTACACTTTCGGATGATCAATTTATACGGACAATGTTTAATTTTAAAAATGCAGTTCACACGGAGACTAGAAAATCCTCACCATCGAATTGACGGATTTCCATGATTCTCTCTCACCACCGTCCCCATTGGTCATTGCCTGTGGCAGGTTATCCGCACGACTTACAAAATCCGCACAGAACTGATTAATTTAGGTTTTGGCTGGTCGGCTTACAGTAGTGTGCTCATGTGTATGTGCCCACAGTAGAATGTTACTTATGAGTCGGCCTTTGCTTCTTCAGCAGTGTCCTGTGGTCTTATGCCGTCACGATATGAATTATTTCCGTGACTACCACATGTGTTTCCAGCCCTCTGCGCCCACGCTATGTTCCTCTGACCCGTAGAACTGGGATCGATGCAACTTGGTCGGAGTGTCTTTGTGACGGGTTGAGAAATTAGTGCAAATATGATAACACACCGTTAACAACAATAACGGTTTTATTTATGTATATTGAATGAGTACGTTTTGCACACTAGGTCAGATAGAAAAGACACGATGCGGAGCTTTGTCTGGCCCTTTGATTTATGTGGACTTAGTGATTTATGGAATTATTCTTAGCAGCAAAGAATATTTCTTCTAATGGAAATTTTCTTATTTCAGCAATTCCCCATAGCATTGTGACTCGGACTGTCCCGGTCTCTGACTGACTGGGTCTCTGTATGACTGACTGTTTACAATTCAGAGCGAGGATTTTATAAAAATAATTGTAACTATTCCTGTCATCGTGACACGGTCAACAAGTGCTAAAACTGCCATCCCCGAAAACATCATTGATTTGACAGCCATGTCAACTTGTAGGTCATGACTGTAACCTTTTCTTTATGTATAAACACAATATGTAAAATCAGAATTTATATGATATTTTGATTTTTACATTTTGCATTTTAACAAAACCATTTACGTTAACTAAAAAATAACTTCTACACATTCCTTTTGCGTTAAAAATTAGTTGACGCCACCAAAAGAACTCATCGTGTTACAATCCATCATGTCTTCTTCATCTTACTTGGATGGTTTCTGTGATAGGAGGTAAGTAAGCATATATCTGCTTTTGTGGGGTGCAGATCCAAAGATTTGTTGAGGACAACACGCAGCAAACTTGTGTAGTTCCTTTAGCTTTTTCTAAGCGTTTCGATACATTCTAAATGATGCAGCTATACGGTAACAATTTGACAGAATTCTAGCTTTATATTTTTATAGAAATCAGATTTCCATATCATGGATAATCTGTCTATATCAGCCCATACCTTTCTATTCATCCATCTCGAACATTCTATTTTTTCAGTAATTCATATTGAGTATTGTGTAGTCATAGCAATCTAGGAAAAGGCATAAACTGCTATAAACTACAATTTACTCAAAGAAAACATACATAAATATTCTAAATGTTTGAAATGGATGGAATTTTCAAATTAGCTAAAAATGACAAAATGTGGAGGAACAAGATAATGTTAGCTCTAGTCTAATAAATTTTGTTTTTAATTATTTTATATTTCTTTTGTTGAAAACTATTTTAAGAGTCCCTTGTATGATACTTGAAAGAATTCAGTGATACCGTACTATTTCTTAAACTATGGGAAGTGTCCACTAGGTAGGACTTTGACTGCATTATTTGAAGAGGTTTATACCCCTCCCAATAATGGGGCCTTATAAGTATGACACTAAACTGAATCCAGTGGCGAGAGTCCAGTTAGGGATTGTGGGGTACCACTTCATTGCCATTACTTCCAAGTTCGCTCTCACTCAGAGCGTTAGTACGTGTAAAGGTCACTTCTATTAGCCATAAAGATATGTTTGAAAATTATTTGTATTAGATAGGAATATTTGATACCATATAAATGTATATGAATTATTTGTATTAAGATTAGTTACTTGAGGCTATGATTGTTTACAAAGGATTATCATTATTATTTTTTAAATCATATAATTGTGTGCAAAGAAATTAGCATTATGAAATAAAAATAATTACGCGAAGCCAATTGTGTATAACGTATTATTATTTGATAGGGATTCTTGAAACAATACATTGTATGCAAATTATGTGTATTAAATGGTAATAAATTGATACCATATAATTGTACGCAAAAACACTCAAGAAACAACTACACAGAAAATGTTAATATAAACATACCATGTGCACGATTTCTTAACTTCTAAGTATTGAATAACCCTAGACGGGTTAACATGCCGTTAAAATCAGGCAATGGATCAAGGAATCTTGAGAATGTTTTGTTGCTATTATCCAAGGTTGTCTTTGATATGGAGTGTTGTGGCTGATAGGGTATTACCTATGGCCCAGAAACATCTGTTTGAAAATTATTAGTATCAGATAGAAATAATTGAAGCTAAATAACTGCATGAAAATTATTTGTTTAATGAGCATTATTTGAAGTTTATAAAGGATTATTATCATTATCTACTGGATATTTTATAACTGCGTAGTCATAGAAAAGACTGACTTCGGCATTAAATAATCTGACGAGATGTCTTTTATTTTTGCTTCTCGAGCCGTATAGATATTTGTAGCAGCCCTATACATGATGGAACCTGTAGAAAGAAAAGAAAACAAAAGAAAGGAAAACCTCGGGCTATTTTACTGGCGGAAAGGTGAAAGAAAGTATTGTTTAAGAAATTAAGAAATATCGGTTCAAAATGAAAGGAAGGTGCAATTCAATATCGAACATTTTTTTCTGACCTTACGAGTATCCATGGGAAAGAGCAGGTGCTTCTATGAGGAACAGGAATATGTTGAAGTGGAAACAAATACGTCTGAATTGTTCTCAAAATGAAAAGGAATGTGGAAAAATCGGTTAAATTAAAAAAAAACGTAGTAGATGTGTACGAAAGTAACAGCATATTTAAAAAAACATTAAAGATTATATACTATATACTCAGTTGATAACCATCTTTGAGTGCTCTGTTTATTTATCTAGGGTTGAAAACTACTTACTCAGTAGAAATACATCTATATTCAGTATTCATTTATCTAGTGTTGGGGAATACATAATCATTTTAAATGCATCTATATTTGCACCAACAATGGATCCATGATAAGCTCCTTTGAAAATATACAAAATATCAAATTAATTAGTTCAAGAAAATTATTAGAAAATAGCCAGAAATTAGTCAATGTCCAGGAAAATATAAAAGCGCTACTGTCAGAATAAGGAATGGAGCACTCTGTGCCGGCCTTTACACACAAAGCGATGTGTGTATCAAAACAGTTAAAACATTCTGTAAGTGAAGACAGCCTAATGGTTAAGGTGCCGGACTGACACCCAACCGATCGGATTTCAATTCCGGTTGTAGGTAGCTTACAAAATGTCTAGCCACACTGAAGAGACTTGATAAGTCGAAAAATGTGTCTGTGGATGACCCTATATATGCTCCCATCCCTGAGCACTCTGGGGGGATTCCGCTGACGACCGCTAACTCAAGCGTAAACGCGACGATAAGGAATGGTCTGTGACGGCTACAAAGCGATGTGTGTATCAAAACAGTTAAAATCCCCATCCCATTCTGTAAGTGAAGACAGCCTATTGGTTAAGGTGCCGGAATGACACCCATCCGACCGGAGTTCAATTCCGGCTGTAGCTCCACTGAAGGGACTTGATAAGTCGAAACTCGTGTCTGTGGATGACCCTATATATATATATATATATATATATATAATGAAAAAAAGGGTTAGACAAACAGGAATATTTCTTATATGTTATTTATTCTCAACTAGTTTCGACCTTAGGTCATCGTCAGGAGAAGATTTCTTTGAAGAAATTTGTTTTAGAGAGTTTTTTTAAAGGAGCATCATAAAAGAATTATAGAAATTGAAATATTTTTTGAGGGTTTAACATGTTATTATAATCCGGGTAGCGGGGTGTATTAGTAGTAGCAAGTCCATCTGTTCCGTGAAAAAACCTCTTTGAGGTGGGTTCTTTTTTAATGCTCTTATGTATGTGAGGTAGGGTTCTTGGGAGTTGTGTATATGACCATATATGTATACATATAAATGTATGTATGTGCATACATATATGTGTGTGAATGTGAGTGTGTATGTATCTCGGTACTGTGTGCGTGACTTTTAGATTTTCAAATGGGTCAAGAGTGGCTTGTTTGATGTGGGACGGTCGGTGTTTGTTTATTTGGGTGTTATTGGCACCCACATATCTGTCACCTCTACTTTTTATTGCCAGTGTAATGAGTCTAATTTCTGGTTAAATCCAAACGGGTGAAAACTTCTTATCTTTTTTTATCCATCTGTACTCGTGGTTTTCGATTACAGATTTAATGTTAGTATCTTTTTGGATGCTTTTGATAAGAGTAAATTTGGCATCTATATCAAAGTCGTGGTCATCTAGTCGGAAGTGTTGCTCGACTAGGATGAGCTTGCTATGATCTGTATTTTTTATGCGATATCTGTAATTGTTAAACCTAAAGTAAAATGCCCACTCAGACTTCCCAACGTACTGCTTCTTGCACTTGGTGCAATTGAGTAGGTAGATTACGTTTTTGCTTTTGCAATTCGATTCGTGGTATATTTTGAAGGTCTGTTTGGTTGTGGGGCTTGTAAATGTGTCTGTTGTTTTTATTTGTTTGCAGCATAGGTTGTTTTTTGTACTACAGAGTCGGCAGAATTTAGTGGTTTTAATTGCGGTCTCATGTTGACTACTCTATTGTTTAATATATTGTTACTTCCTATCATTTATCTGAGGTTATGAGGTCGGCGATAGGTAACTATACCGGGTTCTTGGAAAATATCTCTTAGTTCATGATTTATTTCCAAGATGCTCCAGTGGTTTTTGATTATTTGACTTAGTGATGGGAGAGTGTATTGAATGTCGTTATTAGGGGGATGCGATGTATCTTCTTTTTATGTTTTGATTTTAGGGTTTCTTGTCTGGGGATGGAGATAGCTTTAACTATCTGGTTATCTATTATTGTGTGGGAGTATCCTCGTGCTGATAACTGTTGTCTTAGTTTATTTATTTGTTGTCTTCAGTTTAGATTCTTCTCAGTCTAATTGCTAGCGAATAGGGGAGGTTGTCTTTAAGATGTCTTAGGTGGGATGATTTATAGTGAAGGTAGTTGTGTGGGGGGCGGGGGTAGTGTGTAGCGTGGTTTGAAGTTGTCTGTTTCGTCAATATATATTAGAATATCTAGAAATGCTATTGCCTATTTTGATTTTTCATAGTCAAATTTGATGAAGTCGTGTGTCATGTTTAATTGTTTAGAAAAGTGTTGAATTTATCCTCTCCGCCTGTGTATATCATGAATATACCTTGCGTAAAAGAGGCAGTCATTTTTAATTTCCGGGTAGATGTGTGTGTTTTCAAATTTGTCCATGTAGATGGTTGCGTATGAGGGAGCTGCAATCGTCCCCATAGCACATCCTTTTGTTTGTATGTAGTGTTGACCGTTGAAGTTAAAGTTGTTTAGTGTTAGGATGCGATTCATTAGTGTTAATATTACTTCCGTACGCGGGTTTTTTGTTGTTCGCTTATTTAGGTGTTCATCTAAGGCTTAGAGTCCCTCGTTGTGTTTAATGTTAGAGTACAGGGATCTAACATCCATTGTAACTAAAACTGCTTCCTATGGTATTGTTGTGATGTTGTTGATTTTATTTAGGAAGTCCGTTGTGTCTCGTATATTGGATTTTATTTCCTTTGTAAGTGGTTGTATGTAGTTGTCTACATATATGTGGATATCTTTGTTGTGTTACAGTTGATCGAGGAGGTCACTGGTCTTCCAGGGTTGATTTTCTTGTGAATTTTTGGGAGTAGATAGAAGCGAGCAGGTTTTGTGTAGCTCGGTTTTAGTCTATCTGTTGTTTCTTTGTCTATTAGATTTTTTCGACCATATCTTTTAAAGGATTTATGATAATGTTCTGGTGGTTTTCGAAGGGGTCAGCTGGAAGTTCAAGGTAGAATTCTTCGTTATTTAGCTGGCTTTCGGCTTCTCTGAGATATTCTTCGATGCCCCAGATGACCGTTACACCGCCTGTCTGCTTGTGTAATAATTAGGTCCTCTCTGGTGGAAAGTGCTTTGCGTTGTTTTTGTTTTTTTGTTAGGTTGTCGTGTGGTAGGTGTTGTTTTTTGTGCTTTTTGATGTCTTCTTTTACTGCTATTTAGAATGTTTGGATGGTTGTATCTATGTTGTTAGGGTTGAATGAGGTGTTTTCTTCTTTCAGTAGGTCTAGAATGGTTGGTTTGTAGTCTGATAGTCCAAAATGGGCTCTCAGTTGAATTCTTCTGAAGAAAGATTTGCCATCATTTTCTAGTGTGTGGTTGTTGTAATTAGTGGACGGGGGCAAAAGTTAAGGCCTTTGTTTAGTAGTTCAAATACATGTATATTGAATTTGTGTCTACTTAGATTTACTACTCGTTTGTGTGGGTCATTTCTAAGCTGACAAGTTTTTCGAAATTGTTTCGCAAAATTTTGAAAGCTTCTATTATTTTGTTCACTGTGCCCTCCCAAATGTGCTGGTTTTGTTTAGTGTGCTTTATGTCTGCCCTCCCAAATGTGTTGATTGGACGGCTTCTTGGTTCTTTGAGTGGCTCTGTATGTTTCTTGTGGTTTGTGTGTGTCTAGTTAAGTTAGGTGTTTGCAGAAGTGTCTTTCTTGTTTTATTTTTAGTCGATTCTGAGTTAGTTTTTCTATCAGAGTTAGTCAGTGTTGTGGGTATCGTTTCGTTGTTTCTCGTTGGTTGGAGGATATCCGCGTATGTATGTGGTTTGATGTGGATTTGTTTCTCTTTTGGTGTTTTCGTTTCTTTTGTCGAATTTCTGAAGTGTATTTTTTTTTGTGTTTATTATACGTTTTCTTGGGTTTCGTTGATTTGTTTTGATGTTCGGTTTCCAGCGTAGTTTTCAGTGTTTTGCAGATTTTATGCGTTGGAGTTCCTTGTTTTTGTCCGCTTGATGATTTTTTTTATTGTAGTGGTGATTTTGTTGTATTCATCCGTGTCTGTTTTTGTTTTTGTTATTTTGTCTTTCATGAATTTGGCTGTAGGTTGAATGGTGAATTATGCCAGATAATCCTTCTATTTCTGTTTTTTTTCTTTTTAGTATTTCATTCTTTTGCTCTTTATTAAAGTTAATTCTCTTTCTAGTATACCCGCTATGTTATAGTGCTTTATTATAAATATCACTAACACTATCGAATATTTGGTAGAAAGAAGAAATTTTACTAATTCTGTATTCAACTAAATCAGGGATTTTCTTAATTATCGAGGGGGGGTGGTTAGACCCATGGTTAACATATATGGGGTTTGTATTTGGTTTCATATAGGACTCAAAATTACTTGTAATGAGATTGAAAGTAACGTCTAGAAAGTTCACAACTTTTGTGTATATATATATATATATAATATATATATATATATATATATATATATATATATATATATGGGTATATATATATATATATATATATATATATATATATATATATATATATATATATATATATATATATATATATATCCCTCAATGTTGTAATTTTACTTGTGGAACAATATAATTGTGTAGACTGCAATTATAATTGGTGTATTCACGTTGAAAGTTTACGAGATGAGATACTGATCTAAATGCATGCTGATGCAAGTCTTCTGACGGTAGTCCTTATAGACCCCTAGGGACGAATAAAGTTTTGGCAGGGTGAATAAACGCATAGAAATGAAGGAGGTAGTGAATTTATGAGTTTGTATTTAATAGATTACTTTATAACAGGAGAACAGAAATCGATGGATCATTTAAACTAGTTACCATATATCGTGCCCCTATCAGAATGGCTGATTGGGTGTTATGCCCATAAGTAATGAGTGTTTTACATGCAATCCATTCAAAACTTACGGGTCATTTATATTACAGAACAATCTGATTCTGAACGAAAAGAATTGAATCTTCTCGGCTTTGTTAACAACGTATATAATCATATTTTTACGAAAGAAAACATTTAAGAATATTATATTTATAAATTTATAAAACTACTGAATATATTATGAGACGTCTTTAGAAAAAAGATTATTCAGTAAGAAGAATAAAAATATATATATATAAAATAAAGTATTATAAAAAATGATAATATAAGGCCTGACAGATTAGTTCTTATCCATAGTTAATTTAGATTTTAATGAATACAATTAAAATTGAATTATCATTAAAACAAATACCACTCTGATTGAAGAGATCTTTGCTTGTTACATCAGTTTTAGTATTTTCAGTTATTTGTTTGTGGGTAATATTATATGATACAATATTGGATTTATTATAACGTTAAGTTATATTATGTTAGTGTATATTCAATTAATTTACTTTCGGGTGAATGGAAATCGAATTTGGTTACAAGGGGTCCATCAAGTAAACAGTTTGAGAAGCTCTGGTTTATTGAGACTGTTTCAAGCATTACCTTAAGTTTTCATTTGAGACAAGGTCAAAATTATGGGAAACTCATTAACAATCCAACTTAATAACCAAATTCCCTTCGTTTAACACGTTACTAAACAATTATACCATACTATGTCTACTATGTGAACAATGCGGAAGGCCGTGTCTGAATAGAGCTGGCCTGATGTGACACCAAACTGTATATCGCCGAAATGGACCAATAACATACACTGTGCTTCCTGGAATAACTTGTGAATGTGGGAAGGTGCGCAAGACTTTAGCTGCACTAAAAAGTCACATTCGCACAGCTCACCGTTGAACTTGTTGAACTTTTTGAAGCTCATTGTTGTATTCTTTGAACTTCTGAACTTTATTTTATTTTATCAAGCAATGGCAATACTCGAACACGAGTTTGCTGCCATCATACCATACTAGTCAGCTCACAAATAAATAATGTTCTACATGTGCTAAATTTTTAACTGATATTAGAACTAATATAAAAATTAAAAAAAACATATGCATGCGTAAGTCGTCGTGGAATAGTGGCTAATATGCTAGACTGTAAGCGGCTTCAAACATTAATGGTTCTATTACGTTCAATTTTAGGTATTGTCTTGAAAAATGTACGAAGCCCCTTATCTCTCATATGTGGTTTAAATATTACCACTACTGTTCTTCTATCATGATGGTTTCGGTATTAATTAACTCCCGAAGGTAGATAAGTCATTAAAACAAAGAAACCAAACCATAAAACATAATAATTACTAAATATATAAAGGCAAAAAGAGGTTGAAAACATAAAAAAAAACAACATCAATCACCTCTCAACATGGCAATATTTAATTAATTCATTTGGGGTGAATAGAAATTTGGTTACAAGAGGTTGCACCAGTAAAAAGTTTGAGAAGCCCTTTGGTAATATTTCTGTAAATATTAACAAGAGAAGTGATGTACCTGTTGAGCTATACAAAGAAATATTTCAATGTCGAACATAAAAGCCTGTTCACATATCCCTTGTTTTTGTTTTGTTTGTTTTCTTACTTTGGTATTTGTTTTTCAAATTTTACTCTGTGACGCCATTCGTCTTTTCTATCACCAGAATGAACTTGGGGAATTAAATCCTAATTTGCACATGGCTTATCAGTTGACGGAAAGGAACTCGGGTGAGAAAACAATTTAGCGTCGTCATAATTTGACGCCTTTTATCGGTTGAAGGTAAGCGGACGCCATGATGCTCCTTTTTTTGTGGATTGCTTGGTCTCTCTTTCACCTTCATCTGCAGTCTACCGCTGTCGCTACGTTTTGCGCATGCGCGAATTTAACCGCGTAATTAGGCATTGCGAGATCAGATAATGAATGCCATCGTTCGATAAAATTGGCGCGAATTCTACCCGCGAGAGAAGTAAAAGAAAAAAGAACAAATAATAGTATTGATTAGAAAAAAAAATTAAACAAATATTCAACGAAAAACGTAACGGAAGAATTGTGTGCAAATGGCACGTTCGATTGGAAATTGAAAATTATTAACGAAGTAAAAAGAGAAGAAAAGTGTTTGGAGATTAGAAAAATATTTCGGTGTTTTTAAATTTTTTTTTATTACCTAATCTTTTTTTAAATTTTATTTATTTCTGTATTTTTGTGTTTATTCTTTTGATATTTTCTTAACAGATTTTTCTTGGTCATTTGTTGTTGTTTTTTTGTTTTGTTTTGTTTTTAATTCATTTTCTTCTTTATCAGTGTTTTTCGTAAATTCTGAAACTACTTTTATATTTTTCTTTGTATCTTATGTTTAACTTTAATCCCTTTTCCATGTTTTTAACGGATTTTTCTTGTTTTAATGGATTTTCCATATATATATATATATATATATGTATATATGTGTGTGTGTGTGTGTGTGAGAGAGGAGAGTGTGTGTGTGTGTGTGTGAGAGAGAGAGAGAGTGTGTGTAAATTGTTGATACTAATCAAACCATGGCATCTCTATGGGTTCATCTAGTAAGAATTAAGCTAAGAGTCACAGAAAACAAATATAAAAAATGAATTGCATGAAATAAAAGGTGATTAAATATTCTTTATTTTCCTTTAAATGTGCATCTTATTTTCATTTTCTTTAGTTTCTTACTTGTTTTGCATGTTTGAACATTAAATTACATTTCTTCATCTTCTTTCTCGTATCCATAATTCTTCTTCTTCTTCTTCTTCTTCTTCTTCTTCTTCTTCTTCTTCTTCTTCTTCTTCTTCTTCATTATCTTTTACCTCGTTTTACACTTCCTGCACTTTTGCTAAACTTATCGGGGTCAATAATACACTGATTGCATCTCATGTAGAGATACCCCCTCCCCATCCAAAAAGTGGGTGTACAGATGAAATCACAACATATTATCCACTTTACGAGCTTTGGGAAGTGTAGATTCCCATCTTCAATGTCTTTACTCTCAGATCTATTGTGACCCGGAGTATGGCTCAAATAGATCAATTTGAGATTGTGAAGTGTTTATATGTTTAAAATGATTGCGAAGGTAGATTTCTGTTATATATATATATATATATATATATATATATATATATATATATATATATATATTAATAAGTCATCCACAGACACGTGTTTCGGCATATCATGCCTCTTCAGTGTGGCTAGACACAACTATCCATGGGTAGGGTCGAACTCAGACTGACCGCATGGTAGTCCGATATCTTATCCCCCGCCACTGACAGCTGATGCGGGGACTGGTGTTTTTTAAACTATTAAATACATAGGAATGTATGTATCTTTCGGTCATGAGAGATCAAATTTCCGGAGAAATGATCATTGCTTATTTGCTTAGTAGTGAGAGTTAATTTAAATTACCAATTAGAGGCTCATTACCAAATTTATGGGAAAATATATTAATAAGTCATCCACAGACACGTATTTCGGCATATCATGCCTCTTCAGTGTGGCTAGACACAACTATCCTTGGGTAGGGTCGAACTCAGACTGACCGCATAGTAGTCGATTATATATATATATATATATATATTATATGTTGTTATTATGGGTCCAACGGGAGAAAAATTAACATTTTATAAAAAAGAAGGTCAGCAAAATCGATTATGTTTTTAAAATATTTTTAAAATTATTATTTCACATTAGAGACACGTGTTTCAGATCTTCTGGTATCTTCTTTAAGCGTTAATTAACCACATTATGTCCCATATATATATAAGTGTGTCTGTGTATGTGTGTGTATATGTGCGTATAAACCATAATTGTCCAACTTACTTTTACATTCTCAGGCGGTGGGTTTAGAATGCGTGGACTATATAGCTTTTAGAAGAGAACCCCCTTAAATGTTTCCCAATTGGGCCTCCAGTGGGGATACCCTAGTTCAAGAGCTTTGGTGAGAGTGGATTCATCCTTTCATTGGCATTATTCCCAGGCCCACTCTAACCCGGAGTTCTATAACCTATTATGATTCCATTTATGGATTCAATTGATCAGTTTATAAGTTATATGTATTCGATAGGAAATCGTATTATCTTTAACCGTGTGCAAAAACATTTTTTTACAATACATAGAATTGTAAATATAAATGTTCAATGAACGCGATATCCTAACATATGGGCATAAACAACCACAGACGAGTTGACATGCCGTTAAAATTAATCAATCAATCAACTATTTATGTACTGCATTTCCTTTTTACAAGGTCAACACAATGAACTCTCGCCCCTTCTCTATACTTTGTCTGTTCATTTCTTTCTTCTTGACTATTCATTTTTTTTCTTATTCTAGTGGTTTTCTCCTTCCTTCATCTGTTACATATTAATTGGATCCCTATTACTTTTTAAGGTAATATAGAGATCCTTATGGCAATCAGTACAGCTGATGGCCTTGAGAGTGAGTGACAATGCTTGACCTCACTCTCACCTTGCTTTCTGGGGATAGAATCGTGAGAATCGGAAGTGATAGAAGCCCTTCCGGTTTAAGGTGTAAGGAACTCAGTTAGTGAGTTGCAGTTAGTTAGTTGCAGAGTTAGAAGCTAGCAAGATGTGACTCTCAGCGCGCAATTGTCTGGTTCTGGGGATCCTGAATAAAATAACATCAAAGGTAAATCGAAGTCTTGTTGTTATTACTAAAAGCTAACAATGACACAAGGCTTCTGATAAGAAATGGTCCCCAGCAGAACCAGACACGGAATCCCCAGATAAGAAGACCAGACGAGACCTGTAGAAGATATACCCGACCATTAGAAGATAGAAGAAGCAGATCCGGCCAGAAGAATAAAAGAGGTATATAACACATCAAGTCCAACCATCACTCATTTCCTTCCACCAGGCACGACCAAAATACCCCCCACTTTAAACTGTCCCCTGTGTAGCACAAAGAAACTTGAATAATCCAGCTCATCTCATAATTCTTTACATATATCATTATTTCCGATTATGTATTGGACCGCTGCACACATGCGTTTTCTGTTAAAAAGTTTTTCAAGGCTGGTGAATCTGTAATTGCTACAAATACAGCATTTCTTATAGTTTTATATTACGTTAAATCATATTGTTCTTGATAGAACCTTTGGTATTGCTATGGGTTGAAAAATCAATCCGGAATAGCATCATTCTAACGTAATATGAAATGAGCACGAGATTCAGATTTTAAATGTTTTAATAGTAAATGCAGGGAGTGTACCTATCCAAACGATGAGCCCAATTAATTGTGTATGAATTGTAATTGTAGGAGGTATTCGTGCTGTACACTCTATTATATTAATTAGTGTTAATACTTGCTACTCATTTCTTGTTCTTTTTTCTTACTCCGCTTCTAACTTTTCCCAGCGTCCTTCATCTTCCTTTCCCGGTTAGAGTATGATTTATGGTTCAAACAGATATGCTTGGGATTAAGTCTTTACCTCTTTCAGAATTATTGTAAAGACATATTCGTTTAGATAACTGCAGATGATAATACATAAACTGACGTTGGCATAATAATTATTAGCAAGGGTTGATATATCGAATAACCAAACGACCAAACTATATAAAAAGCTAATTTTCTCCTAAACAAAATATATTATATTTCCAATGAAAGATCATACAATTAAAACTGTTACTATTAAGTATTATTTAATTCCAAACTCTACGGCATTAGAAACTTGAAATCAAAGATTTGTGCAATATTTTATAGTATGGATAGATGCTGTTGGTATCGGTATTGAAAAATCTTTGTACACAGGCGAAATATAAGTGAAGAACGAACTTACTGCACAGTAGTGATGGATAATGAGATAAGCCCGTCACCCATTGCATTAATTTTTTGTTTTCTTTCTTTGTTTAATGGCATATAACCTTCGTGAGTTATTCCATGCCCAAACCATCCTTGTAGAAGAATATTAGTGGAACTATTTAACCAATGGCTGGTGAGGCATAATGTGTTTTATGACTTGCCAATAGTTTGAACTTACATACTACGATGTCACAGTCTAGCAAGTTAGCCACTACATTACGCAGATTCCCCTTACATAACTGCCTGTGTCCTTCTTTTCTATCATATTATTTTCTTTTGCTGGTTTCTCTTTTTATCGCTTTATAGTGTTTACCCAACACATCTGCTTAAACAGTATGCGATACAAGGTCAAGGTTTGAATTCAGAGTTTTCGTTCTTCATTCTAGAGAAAGCGCACAGTCTGTACTATTATTTACCTATAGCTGAAGGAGAATAGTTGAATTGATAGCTTCGCCAATGATATTAGCGCTTTTATAAATTCAAACAGCCTCATCCAGATTTGAATTCGTCTCGCCCTGTCCTACGACGAACATTACATCAGAAAAGCCTCCACTTTTTAGCTCTTTATAAGATCAACAACTTTATTCATTTCTTCCTCTTTGTTAATTCTTCTTTTTTCTAATTACTTTTATTCTTTTCTCTGATTTCACTTCCTTCTTCAAGGCCAACCTTCACTCATTACTTCATTCATTATTATATTAATTATAGTAATCCCTTGTTATTCACTCCCTGTTCTTTCTACCCTTCTGTTCCCATCGCTTTTCCCCTTCTTTTCTATTGACACAAAACCGAGACCCGCAAACAAAAAGAAAGCGCTGTTATTAATAAGTGGAAAGCACATAAATTTGATAAATAAATAATGAATATCATTTCTTAACAAACACTTAAAACAAGTAAAATAATTAACTCTTAATGTAACCCAGGATATCATATAAGAATCACTTTCCTTTTGATTGATAAAAATTGCATGACGGTTATACATTTTAAATCCTTTGGAAATATTATATTCACTTGATAATTTATCATCTCAAATTACAGTCTTATTGAAAGTATTACTCTGTTTATTCAAAATAAAGTGTAATTCAAAACACAGGCGCACCCCACATTTCAAAGTATCAATTGTAGCTCAGTTTAGCTAATATATTACAATTTCTTTTTCAGATATGACCAGGTACGACCATAGCAAGGACTGATTTAAAGAGTGCATTTACTGCTGAAACAGTTTTTACCATTGCTGAATCTGTAATTGCGATACGTAGAGCTTTTCATACTCATTTTATATTTCTTCGGAAGGATACTGTTCTGGATAGAACATCGTTCCCGCTGAAAATTCTATCTGTAACAACATCATTCTGAAAAAAAAGGTAATACGTTCGCTAGATAGACCTACTATTAACACTTGGCTGAGCTGAAAGTTTATGTGCGAGATTGAAAATAACACTTTTGGACAGAAAAGCTCAAAAATTCTATTTATCAGTTCATAACTATAGGGTGGCTGCTTGTAAAAACTGAGTTTTTAAAAAATCAATACCCATCAAGAATAAATAAAACAAAACCTTTTCGGCATGAAATAATCCAATAAGCGTTGACATGCCGTATAATCCAACCAACCAACACTCTAACCAAACATCCAACATAATCATAGGGTTATTCAAACTTAATTATATCTTTATTCTCCTTGTTAGTAGACATTTAAATACGCTGACTGTATCTCCTGCAGATAAATAATGTATGTCCTGGGTATGACATTAAACTGCACTCTGTGGTTTGGCTCTAATTCTTGAATCAGGGAAATGGGAAGTACATTTTCATTGCAAGTAATTCTGGGTTGATCCTCCACCGAAGTAGAGTAACTGCTTGAGTCTCGTCTATGGATTAAATATATATAAATGTATAGATATTCTTAGTATTCTGAAATCATATTGAGAATATTAAAATTTAGCGTATGCCACGTAACATTACAGTATAACCTGTTCCGTTGACCATCATCATCATCATCATCGTCGTCAAAGCGTAGGGATTCTCTCTCTCTCTCTTTCTCTCTCTCTCTCTCTCTCTCTCTCTCTCTCTCTCTCTCTCTCTCTCTCTCTGAAGACGTCAATATCTGTCATCTCTTTGGCAAGTCTTCTAAACAGCAACACGTGTCTGCACAGAACTCATAAATGTTTTGGCTGGTCGACTAACACTGGTGTGCCTATTTGTAAGAGTGAATACGAAAAAAAAAACGCTTATGGCTTCTTACTTTTCCAGCAGATTTTACAATGTTTGTTTTACATGAATATATTGTTGGATGGGAGAAGGGTGGATTCAAAACCGCACGCAAAGTTCATTTCTAGTTCCCATCTAGGTTATTCTTAAGACACGTCTTTAAATTCCAAGTGGTGCAACCATACCGTAGTATTGGCTCGGCTACACCAGGGAAGAATTCCCGTTTTATTTTATTAAATATAGTGGGTAAGCTGTCAATAGCTGTAAATGTTTTGCATATATTTTTGCTGACATCACTTTCAGTAGATGAGATATTCTTACAGGGGTATATGAACTAGTCTACGAATTTCAGACGTTTCGGCTATCGCTCTTGGTAGGTCTACTAGAATGTATCCAGTGTCCAAACAGAGCTGATGAACAGTCCTTACTAATCGGCCATCGCTATTGTGTCCATGTGTAGAATTCCAAAGACAAACGGTGCTTATGTGCCCCTTCCTGCTTCTCCAGCAATGCTAAGCATGTTTTGTTCATCTTATGGTTTGTGAGATTGGAGGTAAGTGGTCATACAGCTGCTGTTTTGTAGGGTGTTGCTTCCAGGATATATAAACAGAAGCACATCATCATTGTGTGTTTTGTGTTTAGGTTTATCGCCAAGGGTTTCATTATAGTACAGATGGGACAACCATGCAATTCTACTGATACAATGTTACAGCATATAAGAATAAGGATATGTTCTCAAATATCTGACACACTCGGGGATTTGCATTGAAAGGAAAATAACGTAAAGACAGTAGATGTATTAATCAGTTCGGTTTTTGATTTCTTTGTTTAATGATATAAAATTGGTGGATTATGTAAAAACTCATCCTTGTAGGAGAACAGTAGTGGTACTATATAATCCAAAGCTGAGGATGACGACTATCCATACATTCCACTAGGATTTTAGTCTGAAAGTGAACGTAATAGCGCGACTGAGATTCGAACGCTTACTACAATATCGCAGTCCAGCACGTTAACAACTACGACGAGGGACTCTCTATGTATGTTAATCGATGTGGATTCCTGTCTATGTATCCATTATTTATTTTGAAAGTATTTTATAAAGTTTCAGGTATTTAAAAATAATGTTACAAACAAGGAAACGTTTAAGTTTTCCCAACCGCTTATATATTCAAGTTGTTGTGGTACCGACTTATTAAAAGTACATACCATTTTAAAAAGGAATTTAATATAATCTAAGAGAAAAAAGTAAGAAAAAAAGATTTCCCATGTGTATTTTCTTCTTCCTCCTTACTGGTCTATGATCTGAGGCTTTAAAAAAAGCTAAAATCCTAGGTTCAGTGAATGTCATCAAGTTCTACTTCCTAATGTAACGGCGGTTTGAGGAATGTATAATTATACGTCAAAGCACTAAGATACCTCCTAAGTGAAGCATATTTAACAGACCACTCCTCTTATTTAACGGAATTCCTCAGCAAGGAACCTCAGTGCACAGTATGCTAGTAAATGATGGCCACAAATGAAGTGTAATTATAAAGTGCAGTACAAAATATCTATCTATCTATCTATCTCTCTCTCTCTCTCTCTCTCTCTATATATATATATATATATATATATATATATATATATATATATATATATATAATATACAGATTTGAGGATTTAGCATATGCTTCAAGATCAACTGGTCAATATATATATATATATATATATATATATATATATATATATAAGTAAGTAAAGTCGTCGGGGCGGCCTAAAGTCGGTATCAGCCAGACAGCGAGGGAGTCTATCCCCTTTTCAAAAGCGCTAGACCAAGGAGATTGTTTTAGCGTCTGAGGTGGAGGGCCACACCTACCATCAGCCCCTCCCTGTGCTACTCATACGCTGAGTTGGCGAGGGCCGGTATCGAACCAGGAACCTTGTGATTCCTAGCCGAACACTCTACTGACTGAGCTAAACCGGCCCTAACATATATATATATATTCAATCTTTTTTTTTATATTTTCCATCTCTCTAACTGTCTCTGTCTCTCTGTCTCTCTGTCTCTTTCTCTGTCTGTCTGTCTGTCTGTCTCTCCCTCTCTCTGTTACTGTTTTTCGCGGTTTCCTGTTTCCTGTCCTGTTGCCTCTCCCACCCATTACTCTCTCTCTCTCTCTCTCTCCACACACACACACAAACACACCCACACACACACATATATATATATATATATACGCATGGCTCTTTATTTCTATCTAAATCTCTTTCTCTCTCTATCTCTTTTTATCCCCTCTCTCTCTCTCTCTCTCTCTCTCTATATATATATATATATATATATATATATATATATATATATATATATATATATATATTCGTTGATCTATGTATTTATTAGTATTATTCTAATCCCATTTGTGCATATTTCTATCTTAATCTATTCATAAATAACAATCCATGTTTATATTTTATTTATCCCACCCCCTCGCAGTGTGATAATATCTGTGTTTTTATTGATCACCAAAACTCAGATTCGTCATATATCTCTCTTATTAACGTCTCCCCGCATTACCTATCACTTCCTGTTTCTTTCTATACCCAACCATATCTCATCGATCTGTCGCTTCTTTTCACCTCATCAGTACGTATCTGTATCCAATTGTTCCTATCTATCACTCTATGCATATAAGTATTTACAAAATTAACGTTGTCTGGAAAATAAAAAAGAAAAAGAAGAAAAAGAAAAGGAAAAAGAGAAACAAAAATAATTAATTGTAAATAAAAATAAAGAGGGTTGCACTAAGTGAACCGAAGTAAATACGTTTATAATGGAGTGCGAGACGATACTTACTAACCATGATTATACGCAGAGGCATCACTATCTAAGTATACACATGTAGTTTTTATTATTTTTATGTATATTCTGTGTGTATACAGACATGAAACATGAGTACGCGTTTGTTATTAGTGGTTTTTAGGTTTACTGTATTTAAGTGTGAACATATCTTCGTGGGTACACACATAGACAAACACCGGAGTAATGGTTAGCCAACTAGACCTGTACATCCAGTGCTACTTAATAATCAGTTCAATCCTCACTCGTTACCATATATTTGCAGCTTTTCACCAAGATAGCCTTAGTTTTTTTGCTTCAAATGTAAAATGGTTAACCTGATAGATTGCCAGATAATAACGACTGAGTTTATGTCTCACTGGATGCCACATGCATCACGCTTGTGCTACTTTGTATATAACTACATAGATATATCCAATGGAGGGTGTCCATTCGGAATAGTTATTGTAGTAGGAAATGGTCACGGCAACCAGAGTTCAATCCAGGACGAGGCTTTTTACATATTACATAGCGTTATTACCCTTGGGAAAGGTATGAATCCAACTATTTAGCTTTCAGCTATATGTAAATAATTGGACAGACTATGCCTTTTAATCTTGGTATGGCAACTGGTCTGGGAGAAGGAAAGCTCTGAATTCAAATCTGTTATCCTCTGCTTAAATTGATCTATTTTCGTATCTTGCTCGTGCAGAGGTGTTGATGAATACATAGATAGATATACTCAGTATACTGAAATGTCATCGGCCTAAACTAGGAATTGAACTTTGGACATGTTTTTAGAAAATCCTGAAAAATGATGTCCTGTGTTGAACATTGCAATAAATATGCTGACTAGAATTTACGTTTCATGGCTCTTGGTAAATTCCTCCTTTGGGAAAGAATTTTTTTGTGTGTAATTGAACATTAAAATTTCGATAATTTTGATCCCACGGTAGATGTATCGATATGAACTTAACTAATCTCTGTACATAACAATATAGATTTCAATAGCGTATATACCGAGTCAATGGTGTTTGGTGACTGTCAGTCTCTCGCCTGTGTGATCATATGACCAAGACTGACGTTAACAATGTGTCTTTGACTCTGTATCTTCTTAAGTAAACAGCTAGGATAGCATAGACACAGTCAACCACGTTTGATGACTGTCATCTTCTCACCTATGCAAATCATCAGACAAAAAGATCGTGCTCTGACGGTCCCATAGGTAAGAAGCACCGTTGACTCTGTCTACGCTATTGAAACTACATATATACATTCGATATCGTCTCATATTACGTTTCTATGTACAGTATCGTCTATAAATAAGAACTCCAATAACAATTTCTATTAAAAAATTAAATTTCTTCTAAATCAATTATGCCGGGAAGTCAATTCATTATGGTGTTACATAATGGATAGGCATAGCCTATTATTTTTAGCAGGTAGTGTATAGAAGTTTAAAATAACAGAAAACAGTGGAAAATCACTGAGTTTGATTGACAAAATGTCACACCAGGTTCACCTGGAATGGGTATCTCATTGAGTCAGAAAATCATGTGATCTGGGAACACTGGGGAAGTAGAGTCAGAATTTAGTGGTCCAAGGGGCCGTTAATGGCAGATGTAATTTTTCGCCTCTGCTTCCCCACGCGCATGCGGATAAAGAATATATCGGGACAATAAAAAATCTCAACACAAGAAAATTTCACCATGTTTACTAATTGAAGAACATAAAAGAGAACAGAGAGACACCCCTCAGACGTGGGATAGCAGATTCCCAACCCGACACGAAAAACGGAGACCCCTATTAAAAGTAAGGACACAGGCGCATGATCGAGATATAAGAATAACGTAACAAAGAGGATCATGCAACAATAGTATCAAAATGAATGATATTAGATAGTTTGAATTACTACATTCTACAATAACCAAGGGTAAAATTTCAGCAACTGCGTCAATCAAAATGAAACCAAAAATAAATGTATGCAATAGGTGAACATATTGTTCATGTTTTATTCGCCTTGACCTGTTGTTTGTTTTTAATGCAGATAATTGGTACTTTTGTTGATAATAAAATAGAGTGCACATTCGTTCATTAACTTCAATACAGACTTCAGGTATATATTCGGGGGGGGGGGTAAAAGGTTGCAGTATTTTGGTATGTGCCATTTGCGGTACGTACATCACGTGACTGAAGTACTTCAAGCCATATGAAGGTACCACTGTGGTTGGTAGTATCTTGGTAATTAGTGTGACACACACACACACACACACGCACACACACACGCACACGCACACGCACATATATATGTAATATTGTAAAAATTTAAAAAACACAAGTTTCATAAACGAATAATATTTATTACGCCTATGATGCAGTGTTTCGGTCTGTTTAGATAGACCTTCAACAGGGCTTTCGTTGGTTTAAGGAAAAATAAATTATTAATGAAAACAAAAAAGTCTGTGAGCCTCGTTTTGATGTGTTGGGCTTCTTTTTGTTGATCTTCAAATGTGAGAAAGAAAAGATCTATTCAAAATTGTTGACAAATGTCAGCGTCTTAATTTAAATTACGTAACAGCGTTCCCGTTTATACTACGTAAAATGGGTGTGTGTATTTTTATTCAATTAATGGAAAAATACCCTATTTAATTGAAGTAATGGCATCCCCCTTTATACTACGTGATGTGTGTGTGTGTGTGTGTGTGTATGTGTGTGTGTGTGGATTTTATTTAGTATTTTATTTAGTTTTAATTAAAGGAAAAATACCTTATTTAATTAAGTAAAGATATTGATCAAATATAAGGTATTTTGTAATCCTTAACTATAAGTTTGACGAGGCGAAGGGACAAATTATAAAATCCTGGTCTTTGTTTAATTGTATTAAAAATTGAGATTATGCTAGATTCTACAATTTTTCTTCGTTTTTTGTTGTGTATGCTAACACTTTGGATTCTTTAAAATTAAAGAGATGTTTGGTTTCCAAAATGTGTTTCGTTAATGCTTTGTTCAATTTACCGTTTCTTATATCTCTCTTGTGCTCTCGGATTCGTTGATTGGTATTTCTAGAAGTCTTACCTACGTACTGTTTATTACAACCTAAACATTGGATGGTATATACACCAGCATCAAACCTCGTGTGACTATGGTTGTTTTTATTATTGATAATATTTTTTATTGTTTTTGAGGAGTTTGTTACAGTTTTGATTCCTAAGTTATTGAGGGTTTTTTTCAATAATGGTTGTGGCCAAATTATTGGTAAAGATAATGTATCTATTTCGATGGTTATTAATAGGAGTATTGTTTATTAGTTGGAAGGTGTTTACGGTTGTAAATTTTTGATGGCTTTCTTCTTTGAACGTTTAATTAAATGTTTTGGATATTGTAACTAATAGAATACTAGATAAAATTCACACACACACACACACACACACACACACACACACACACACATAACGTAGTATAAAGGGGGATGCCGTTTTTTTCAATTAAATAGGGCATTAATTAAAATCAAATAAAAATGCACACACATTTTACGTAGTTTGAATTAAGACGCCGATGTTTGTCAACAATTTTGAATAGATCTGTTCTTCTTCACATTTGAATATCACCAGAAAGAGAGGCTCACATACTTTTTGTTTTCTATTTTCCTTAAACAACGAAACCGATGAAAGTCTATGTACACTGCAGCGGAGGTGTAATAAACATTATTCGTTTATGAAACTTGTTTTTTTCTTTCAATTTTTACAATATTACATTCTGTCAGATTCACTGTGAACGAGCACGACGCGATAAAAAGTCAATTTCATAACAGGTTTTAATTCAGTTTTCCTTCTCCGAGACTGGTTGCCTAACCAAGTTTGAAGAGAACAATCTGCTCTACTATTTAATAGTAGAAGGGGAAAGGTTAGTTTCATACCTTTCCCAAAGGTGTTAGCTCTGTGGAATACAAAACAACCTCGTCCAGGATTTGAACTCGGGTTGCGAGTCCATTTGCTATGACAATAAGTATTACACCCCATGCCTCTAATATATATATATATATATATATATATATATATATATATATATGTGTGTGTGTGTGTGTGTGTGTGTGTGTGTGTGTGTGTGTGTGTTGGACAGATGATCTCCTGACATTCTTGTTTTGCTATAATAATCGCCACATTTTATCGAGTGACTGAATTCTTATTTTTCTTAATAGAGAATTGTACTTCAGCTTAAAACTTTCCTAAAGGAAATCCTGGTCCAGTCTCACTAGAACTCTCCTTTTTTCCTTCGATTAGCTGTGATTTATTTGAGTCAGATGTCGAATTCTGACCTGTATTGAGACTAAACGACTGAGCCGGTCCAAATCGACCCGCCAATTACTTCCTGGCTGTAACAAGAGGTTCCAACTAATAACAGTCAAGCAAAAATCTCGTAGATCATGACTAATCAAACTTAGTGGGTGGGGATTTGAGAAAAAGATTAGGCCTCCACCCTGGCCATATTCTGATTAAGATTTATACGGTTTTTAATGAAGTCTGATCAAACATTAGGGAATAATGGATGCGTTTTGGGTAGCCGATCAGGTCATGGTCTATGGCTCACGGAAGAATGTCTCTCAGGAAATCGCAGCGGATATCTGTTGGATGGTATCTTCGACGGTTAGAATTGACAAGAGAATAGAGAAATTGTTCGATGTTGTTGAGGAATGAGCTAATTTGAACAGTTATTATTTTTCCTATTTCCAACATAAGAATGCTGTTACCTGACGTGACTCAAATTATGAATATATCAGATTGATGCCAAATTTCCCATTTTTCGATAAAATACATATTCATATAAAGCCATATCAAAATTATTCAATATAATAATCTGCATCCTGTGTTAAGGCAGTAGTTCTGAAGATATTATGTTATACTCTTTCATTGGAATTACAGCCAGGTTCACTCTAATCTATAGTTCAAATACTAAATCAGTTTAAGATAATGTTAATACAAACAATTTTATATTTGTAAACCATCAACTATAGTTCATATTTTAAACAGGTAATTATTATTATTATTTCCTTTTGCGTTTTCACATCAGTGTTAGCTGATGGTCTTTCACTGGAGTCTGAGTGACAGCAAGTCTCCTCAGGTCTCCAGGACTCTTCTGAGTATTCTGGCAGATTGCAGCAGTGCAGTGTTCTGAATGGTTTCAATTCTTCCTCTGATTTCCAAACTTTCCAAACACTTTTCCAATCCTTTAAGGGACCGTTTCAAGTGCACCAACTATAATTGGTATAACTTTCACTTTCATATTCCATAACTTTTTCAGTTCTCTGGCAAAGTCCAGATATTTGTCCATTTTTTCATTTTCCTTTAGTTTTACCCTGTGATCTGCTGGAACTGCAAAATCCACCAGTTGACAAGTTCTTTCTTTTTTGTTTATCAACACTAGGTCTGGTCTTCTTTTTGGGTATTATTATTATTATTATTGTTGTTGTTGTTGTTGTTGTTGTAGAATATAAAAAATGAAATAGTGGCGTAAAGAGAGACAGAGAGGGAAAGTGAGAGATAGAGAGAGAAAGTGAAAAAAATAGAAATAGGGGAAGATAAAGAACATATTGTGATATATAGAGCACAAGGAGAGTCATGGGGTAGATAGGAGGGGGTTAAGGAAGGGTGAATGATGGAAGGGAATATAGGGATGTGTAGAGAGAAGAGAGAGAGGGGGAGAAGGAAATATAAAGTAGAGGGAAAGATAGAGAACGGGGATAGGGAGGAGTAAGAGAGAAAAGGGAAGGAAAAATATAGAGGATATGGATGCAGAAAGAGAGAGAGAGAGAGAGAAGAGAGAGAGAGAGAGAGAGAGAAGGAAGTAATTATATAGAGGTCGAGTGGGAGTGATGTGTAAAGAGAGGATGAAGAGTTATTACAATCCATCGTATCGTCTGTTTCAAGGAAAAAATAAAGAATGAGAATGTACTCAAATGTTACCTCCTGTCGTCACCTTATGTAAGTAATTGACCATTCAGTTTTGATTTTGATGAAAAAGGGAATAAAAGAACATGTTATTCACCAAAAACAAGAAGAAATTGAATATAATACGAAAGAGAAAAGAGAGGGTAAAGCGAGCGCAGGAGCGAAAATACTAATCAGGCGTATCCTATGTTGAGAGAGAAAGACAGACAGACAGAGACAGAGAGAGACAAAGACAGAGACAGAGACAGAGAGGAGAGGAGAGGGAGAGGGAGAGGGAGAGAGAAAATGTTAAATCATTATACTTTTTGCACTATGTTGCAATGGCTCTTTAATATAGATATCAAACGTTGAGATATATCCACGGGTCCCACAAGTTATAATAATAATAATAATAATAATAATAATAATAATAATAATAATAATAATAATAATAATAATAATATGGACAAAGAGGAAAACAACGAAAACTAGAAAACAAAGATGGGAAAAAAACAATTATATGGACACTTCAAACGACAAATTGTTATTTTTACAACGTTTCGGCCGATATACCCTCCGGCTTTCTTCAGGTATTTCTTGTCGGACTCGGGAACCTTCTCGGACAGTTCTAAGTGACAGTTATCTCTAGATCCCGAGTTCAATCCTGAGTAGAGGCAGTTAGAAAAATTATTAACACAACTCCTACCCCAGTTATGGTTAGCGGAATGAGAACAGGATATCCCCGTGGACTAAATAAAGGGTTAGGTTCAAAGTTCCGTGATGGCTCCCGATTACGACACGAAAGTTCCCGAGTTCGAAAAGAAGTTTCCCGAGTCCGAGAAGGTTCCCGAGTCTGAGAAGGTTCCCGAGTCCGACAAGAAATACCTGAAGAAGGCCGGAGGGCCTATCGGCCGAAACGTTGTACAAATAACAATGAAGATGGGGACAATAGTCCGAATAATAATAATACTTCTCTTTGCATGATTTTAAATAAGTTTATCTTTTTAATTTAACGGAATTCAGATGCAGTCAGATTAAATTTGCCCATGTAAAGGGTAAGAATCAAACGAAAAGAACAAAAGAATTGGATAAAGTTCCCTTATTTCTTTTAAAATGAGAGATTAATATGCAAAATGTCTAATATTACCGTTGTTTTTCATATTATTTACATACATACATAAATATGTATAAATGTGTCTGTGTGTGTATGAGTGTGTGTGTATGAGTGTGTGTATATGTATGCGTCTGTGTGTGTGCGCGCGTGCGTGTGTATGTGTGTGTGTGTGAGAGAGAGAGAGAGAGAGAAAGAGAGAGAGAGAGAGAGAGAGAGAGAGAGAGACTATTCTCTTCTGCTGGCAATGTTGAGTAGCCTTTTATGTTTAAAATAAAACAATTTTCCCCATTAGCTAGTTGAAGAAAATTGCCACAATTGATCACAGAAGACTGTGTGAATGAACTATAATAATTATCCTGTATATTCTGTATGCCTAGTAATGTTTATTTGGGAAAAGGCCTACATTATAATTGAGATGATTTGACGGATTCCATTTTTGTTTTTGACACTGAAGATATATTAATCTGAAGTACCAACAAATTAAGGACATTATCCTAATGACACACAGCTCTTCTTTTAACGCTGAATGATAACACGAGAGTTTGCGAGATACTTTCCAGTTACATTCTCAGTATCGTTCAGTTTTCACTAGAAGTCCAGTGAGATTTGCATCCTTTTCAACCCATTTACTAGATTCTTCGGGGGCAACTTCTATGCTTAATTATAACACTAACCGTATGAAGGAAACTAAAGGCTGCCCATGGGTTGACCCTCTTGGATGAACTCATTATTCATATTGGCCTCCGGGATCAAGTGAGGGATAAATCATGTATATATTTACCCAATCCCTTTGAAGCTAGGATGTGAAACGACGTTATTTTAAACAGTCTGCAGCTGATTTAGATTCAGATTTTTCCTTCTCCTAGACTAGCTGCCTAACCAATGTTAAACAAACCTCAGTATTCCCTATTATGTACTCATAGCTGGGTGAAGAACATATGGATTTATGCCTTCCCTAAGAGTGATAGCGCAAGGTGAAACGCACCCTCACCTTAGGATTTAAACTCAGGTCACCGATTCCATTTGTACGATAATAACCATTTCAGTAGGCGAACCTCCAGTATGTGTGTGTCCTTGTGTATATGGGGGGGGGGCAAACATCAGCATTTAAAATCATAGCTATAATGTAAGGCGAGAATACAGACCCTTGACTACCACGTGAAATATTAAACGACACCGAATATCTAGTAGGCCGTTATATCTATCTATTCTGTCTGTCTGTCTGTCTGTCTGTCTGTCTGTCTGTTGATAGATAGATAGATAGATAGATAGATATGCGGAAGACTCAAATATATCAATTGACTAATATTAAAATATAGAAATTGTTATGAATTGATAGATTAATTAAGCAATTAAGACATATTTTAGTAGATTACATTTATCAAACTATAACCCACTGAAACTATCAAAGCTAAAATAAAATAACAACTCTTCTATAAGAAATATAAAATTGCAACAATTCTATAACCAAAAATAAAACGGAAGAACCCCTATAACCAAATATCAGATGGCAACACTTCTATAACCCAAAATCCAATTGCAACACGTCTATAACCAAAAGTGACAGCAACCCTTCTATAACCAAAAGCCAAATGGCAATACTTCTATAAGCAGGAATTAAATAGCAACCCTTCAATAACCAAAAATAAAATGACAAATCTTATATGACCAAAAAATGGTGTTACAGTGTACTTATTTTTGAACCGCTATATATTGATATTTCTATTTCCAGAGTTTCTAAACTGTAGAGTTTGGTAACATAAAATTTCTAATGATATCCGACTTGGCGGTATAAGATTAAAGAAGTAATGAAATAGTGATAATTTTTTAAATAGAAAAATGAACTTTTTTGTAAAAAAATAAATGTTAGAAACTTATGAATTGATAGATAGATACAAAATCTTATCTTGTATTAGGTGCATTGGAGTAATTCATTTTCAAGTTAAAGGATGGTGTTCCAGAGATAGATAGATAGACAGATAGATAGACAGACCTCGCGAGATATGTGTACCTGACATGTTTATCTTTGCTTTATTTATAAAACAACTCAACTTCCTTTTCCTTCTTAGATCAAACTACGCATTTTAACTTGATTAAATCTATACGGCTTTTTCTTGTCCATTGACAGAAGATACTGTATTTCTCAACAACCAATGCTCCCTCCATTTTTCATCCTTTTGTCGCCTATCACTTCCCTTTCTTTTTCTTTATCTCTGTCGCCTTCTCTTCGTTCGTTGCGTTCCTCATCTGTAATCCAACTACCGGTATCGCTTACCTCCCTTTGTTTGATTAATAGGATGTCTCGCCCTAGCTGAACGGGTCCACGGATTCCCTGTCAATCAAATGCGCCCAAGTACTAAGTCTTCCTTCTGTTTACGCCAGCCAATCGGTTGGGACATGGAATTGACAGACGCACGCTAATCTGATGATAACAGCACGGAAGACTGTCAACTCAGGGAAAATAAGCCGGGTTTCTGTTACAAATTCGTTTCGCGGTCTTTCTAGCCACATTCGTTTGCTTCACCGTTGTTTGAGGTTATGTCTATTCTCATCACCTCCCATGTTGGCTTCTGCCGTTTATTTATTTATTTATCTATTTCATCCTATTTTTCTGATTGTCTTTTTTTGTGGGATTTATGCATTATCTCTTGTTCTTGTTATCCACTCTGTTGACGAGGCTTAGAATACGATGATTGTATCCCCTGCCAAAAATGTTTTAAAATAAATAAAAGCAAGGGGTGCGTGAGTATATCACTAAACTGTATCTAATGGTGAGGCTCTAGTTGTGGAGATCTAGATAGTGTGGAGTAACCTTTCATTGTTATTATTTCCTGGTCCACTATGACCCGGAGCGGTAATAACTGTTAGGGAGTAATCCCGGGTCAAATAGATATGTTTCAAAATTATTCCTAGAAGACAGGAATACCTGTATATCATATAACCGTATGTAAAATATTTGTATTATGTTTTGGTTTCATTATTTTAATGGTATATCAATCTTCGTGGCTTGTTTAGAGCTAAATCAATTTTTATAGAGAGCAAATTTAACCCAAAGCTGGAGTAATTACGTAGTTAATGTCTTTCCCAAATGTCTCAGTACGAAATTGAACTCACTCGGATATCGCAGTCTAGTACGTTAGCCTCTCCGCTACGGGTACTCTCTCCCTAAATTAGATTAAGAAGAGTTAATGAAACTACAATTGTATACTAATTATTATTATTATTATTATTATTATTATTATTATTATTATTATATTAAACCATTTGTTTACAAATTATTAGTGATAGATAGGGTTACTTGAAACCATATAAATGTGTGCAAACAAAAACAAAAAACTATTATTATTAAAGAGGATAGTTACTTTAAAGCTGTTTATAGATTATTTGGTTCGATACATGCCCTCGCCGACTCAGCGGATGAGTAGCATGGGATCTGTGCATTAAAGTGAGGAGTTTATGGTAGGTGTGGTGCTCCACCTCAGACGCAAAACAATCTCTTTGGTCTAGTGCTAGTGAAAAAGGGCATAGACATTAGGCGACCGCAACTATATATATAGTCATACACACACACACACACACACACACACACATATATATATATATATATATATATATATATATATATGTGTGTGTGTGTGTGTGTGTGTGTGTGTTGTGTGTCTTCTTTTTCTCTACGATTTATATATCAATCTCTACATTTTATACTTCGGTGCCAAAAAAAGTAAATCTCTTTTTCTTTTTCTTTTTTTTTTTTGTTATTCATCGTAATCTTCCTCCAAAAATATTCCACAATATTTACCCCTTTGTTCTTCTTCATTGTCAACTTGCTCCTCAAATTCTGCAAACTATTTTTTTCATGATCGTCCTTCCCCATAAACTTTCGTGTCTCTTTTTTCTTTACTCACCATCTTTCTTTTTAAAATAACCATCTCTGATATTTTTTTTTCGTTTTTAGCTTCGTCTTTCTCCTAAAAATCTTCCTTCTTTTTTCTTTGTCATCATTGTGAGAGATTTCTGAAGTTTTGTTGATTTTTTTCTCGAGAATTTCCTTCTTTCTGTTATTTGTTTTTTAAAATGTATTTCTTCCGTTTTTCTTACTTTGTAATTGTGTTTGTATAATTTACGTTTCAAACTATCATTTCTTTCTTTTCTTAACACGCTTCATACTGCTAAAAAATTAGTATTCACACCTTATCTTCTGTTGTTGTTGTTTTTTACCGTTTATCCTTTCTATCTAAAGTTATAAATGTGAATGTAAGTGTGTTAGTGTGTCAAATCTTCTTAACTTTATTCCAAGAGTCAGTAGCTCAACATATGATACCATTTTGGACCCAGGACAACCCAATAAGCATACTAAAATATTTCGGTTCGATTCTGGACCAACAATGCTGAAGTTTTTGATTCCCAAGTTTTAATTACGCTTATATTTTTGCGACGAATTTTGTGGTAAGATCATAATTTTTACGACTGGGGAATATATTTAGGAATAATCAAAATTAATTGCGAGATCCAGCGAAAGTCATCCATGAAATAGAAATAATTGCTTGTACCGAAAGTAAGGACATCTGTACATCAAATTATCTATAAATTAAGTGTCAGCAGAAAAATTATTGTTGAAGTTTTCAAAGACAAGCTTAAATATTAATGCAATAGTTAAATGCATCGTTAGCTATCAATAAATCACAAGAACAGTCATTATAACTGGGCTTCATCTGATGGAACCCTGTTTTTTTCACGGCGTGCTCTATGCTGGTTGTTCAAGGGCTGGGAATGGAAACAAGCTATTGAACGAATGAGAAAACCAAAAATATTGTTTGCCATACAATTTTGCAATAAGTTCGAAAAAGAAAAAGTATATTATTGTTTTGATGAGAACTGTTAATTGTTTGAAAAATGTTGTTCAAGTTTAACACAATTTAATATGCAGTTAATGCTTTAACTTGTCATTGTAGGGCCGAAGTACCAATCAGCATTTTATTGCCACCCAATTGGGCAGTTTTGTAAGCTAGTCTTTAATATTGTTTTTTTTTAATATTCGCATCTTCCTGCATTTACGAATCTTTCTTTATCACCTGTAGAAATATTTTTAAATCTTTCTTTCAGTTTCGATATTCTAAAAGCTTTTCTTTTCCTTTATATTTTCTTCTTTATAAAACTTTTCTACAAGAAGTTTCTTTCGGTTAATCACGTCTATTTCATTCAATAAATGCTTTTCCTTGCAATCAATGTGGTTATGTCCTTCCTCTTTTTTGTATTTCTTTTAGAAAAGACAGTTTCTTTCGAATTGCCTTCGTTATTTCATTCCTTTTATTTTTCTCTTTGACGCTTTTCCCTTTTAGTGTTCTGATCGTCATGACTATTTAATGTACTTTAATTCGTGATTTTACTGCCTTCCTTCCTCTCTTTCTTCATTTCATCGGATAAGATGCCATGCTTCTAGCGGCCAGAGTTTTGAAAACATAATCTATTGGAATTTTAGAGAAGCATGCAAAGTTAATGTGTTTACAAGAGATACTACGTAAACAAAGATGTTTATATTCCAACATTCAAAACAGGAATATCGGGGTGGCAAACATGGTGTGACAAACATAGTATGACATGAAACTGTATCTGCTGTTGACAATCCAGTTCTGGTATACGGGAAGTGTCGAATACAACTTCATTGACATAACTCCCACATCCACTCTGTCCCGGAATTGTAATAGGATCTGTTCTATGAATCAAATATATATGTTTGCAAATCATTAGTATAATTAATTAATCTAATTATAAGATAATAATCGCTTTGTCAACGGGATATAGAGTACGCTGACGGTACCACCTGATGAGAGGTTATACCCATCCCGCAAAAAGGCTGTCGTGGCTTCAGTTTTGGATCTCTAGGGAGCGCGGTGTACAAAATTACTGATAGAAATGTATAAACGCCTACCTGATATTCGATGTTATTTTACTCTTATCCATTGTAGTCAATGAACCTTACCTGCACTCCGACACAGGCACACACACACACACACGCACACGCACACACACACACACACACACATATATATATATATATATATATATACATAGAGAGAGAGAGAGAGAGAGAGAGAGAGAAGGAGAGAGAGTGACATATAGAGGAAGGAGGGTGAGGCAAAGAGAAAGAGAGAGAGAGAGAGAAAGGGGAAAGAGAAATTGAGTGTAGAGTACTCCTTTAGATATATATGTTTGAAAATTATTTGTATACGATCGGAATACTTCAAATCATTCTAGAGTTCGAATTTACTTACTACGATGTCGCAGTCCAGCAAGTTCCCGAATACGCCACGGGGGACCCATCCCTGTATCTACCTGGTGTTTCCTTGCCAGAAGACAGACTTCTCCATTCTTTAAAAGTTTAGCGAAGCTCATCGCTGTAATCTAATTTCCCCAAATCCCCTATTATAATTTCAACATCAAACATATTGTGACCTCAATACAGCCGATCCTTTACTCTAACCATCTTGCCAAACCATCAGATGCCAGTATCACTTGAAGCAACATCTACCGCCCTTTACAAAACTTTAAACTATTTCTTTGATGTTTTCGTGATTTTGCCTAATGTAATCGTGCCCCCCATTAAGTTCCAGGAGTTAGTGTCAACGTCTTAATGCCTACTTTCTAGACATGGTTCACATGACCTGTTAGGAAACGGTCGACCCCAGTGCCTACGGCTCATTAATGGGGTTAAACAGATGTGTGTCCCCGCCTTTCTGTTCTTCCATTGCAATGCTGTAGGCTGACAGTTGTTCCTTTTCAAATAGAAATTGCTGCTTCAGTCTTCACAATTGATCACATCACCGCTTCTTACAGATTACCAATGTTCTTGGAATCAAGGATTCCATATTGGTCTTAATCTTCTGTGGCATTTCCCATCTGGCTATTTACTTGGAAAAGATTGCTATTCTATAGAGAACCTCTGTACAAACAAACAAAAGAGTCAAAACGGATCATATTGAGAGAAACATCAAATTAAATAGATTCTATTTCTTAATACGACGAATCAATTTATCTCTACTCTGTCATAATGTTTTATTTATTTAAAGGGAAAATATAAGAATGAAAAAAAGAACAGCAAACCAATGTCGATGTTTCTTCCACGGTTTTCATTTTTTGCGAAACAGCCATAAAATTGGCAGCAATATTCATTAAATAATAAACGAATTCTATTTTAATACTTGTATTAATCTTAATTACGATACACTACATATCACACAAACAAATGCAACACTCTCATATATTACAATGTCCCTTAATATATATATATATATATATATATATATATATATTATATATATATATGCACCGCAACGAAAATAGGAACAGCCCACCTATATATTGTAGAATGATAGGGGACTACCAAATATCCCGAAGATTCGCAATCCGCATGAAACTCGTTTTAAATCACTCGCTTTAAATGTTATATATATATATATATATATATATATATATATATATATATATGGGGGCACATACATACATGT
>CM042148.1:4338253-4378253 GCA_023376005.1 Doryteuthis pealeii
ACTTTGTCCCAGCAAGTTGCAGTTGTTTATCGAACTTTTCGATATCTTCTCTGGTCTGCTGGATCAGTAAAGTCCATAATTACGCACGCTAATATCTTTTTGTTTACTACTGCGATGGCTGGTTTTCTTTTCGGATGAATTGTGTGTGTGTGTTTGTTTTTTGTTTTTAATTTTCCAGGATCGATTCTGCTCTTTACATATACCGTCTATCTGTATTGTAAAAGTTTTCTTGCCTCCACAATTTTCAATCAATACTATTGCTTGCACAATTCCCAATCAATGATTTCTAACATTTGTATCAGATACTAAAATTGGGATACAAATATTGAGATTTTAAAATTTTAGATTCAGTACATTCAATCTGGATTCTCAGACATTTAGACTGTTTACCAACTTTGCAATTGTAAAGGAAATGAAAAGATATTGGTCTACACTGCACAAAACTGACGGGAACTAATTAGTAATGTTTATGAAAGGCGTTTAATTGCGGCCACCGGTGGATTATCAAATAACTACAAATTGAAACAGCATCAGTCACACCTGTGGTAAAGAAGGTTAGTGGGGCGGTTAGAAGTAATTTTAAATTACATAGGAATTGTGTCACAATAGATTCCTGTAATATTAAATCTCTTGTATCCCAAATGTGTACATAAGACTTTAAATCATTTGCAGGAATAAAAAGCCACATCCATTCACGGAATGGTTAATTATCATTTTACATAATAGCATAAGATGGACATACCTAAATTCGATTGATTAATTGATCGGCTTGTTAATCCGTCTGAGATTATTTTATGCCTAAATGTTAGGGAATTGAGTACATTTACATTTACACTTTTTGCAATAGTGTTTTTCATCACGGGTATGTTATCAGTTATCACAGTTCAATACAAATAATTTGCAAAGAGATCTATTTGATCCATAAATGGTACCCAATTAGATAGTACCATCCGAGTCGACATTGAAGTTAATAGAAACATAGATGCATTCCATACTCCCCATATCTTCAGAACTGGAACCTCACCACCAAACGCAGTTTAGCATCATACTCAAGTTTAATTATTTACCCTCTCTGTAGGGAATACAGTCAATGTATTGGGAATAGATATGAATGACCTGGCGATGGTTTGCGAAACAATCCAAAACTTTTATAACGATGAATTTATTTAAACACCTTGTAATTTGATATATATATATATATATATATATATATATATATATATATATATATATATATATATATATATATATATATATATATATATATATACATATATATATAGGGTGTTCGGGATGAATTTGACATATTTATATTTGCTTATTTTTCTCCGTAGTTTGGATGTATTGACGCCCACTACGCATCATTTAAAAGCTTGGACCTTTCTTCATTCATATACGCGAGGACAGATAGAATGGATTACTGGAACCCACCTGAATCATGGAAGAGTATAATTTTATCATGATGATCCATCAAAATAGGGATATTATGGTTGCTGCCCAATGTTCCCTGTACACTGTAAAATCCATCAGGCATGCACTGAAGAATTGCAATGAAGACTACGGGGCTGTGGCTTGAAGAAAGCAACATAACAAACGATCTGATTGTTTTCGTACAGCAGAATATCTAACAAATCTGCAGAGAGGGTATCAGGTTGAAGTAAGATACCTACGTGGAGTTGCTAAAAACTGTAGTTAAGTCCTGGATAACAAGGGAAGACAATGGTAGGCCATATGTATGGCAACAGGATTCGGCCCCCTGCCACACTTCTGGGAAAATTCAAAAATGGTTGTCGACGAATTTTTACGACTACACCAGTCCCAATGTTTGGCCTCTGAACTCCCCACTTTTTAACCCCAGGGATTATTATGTATGTGGCGTGCCAGTACTACAAAAGCCCAGTTAATCGACAGAATTAAGGTAGTTTTTGTGAACCTTCCGAGAAAAACTGTAACATCAGCTTGCTCCAGGTTCCGAAGCAGGATTGAGGCTGTGATCGACGCTAATGGCGGTTATCTTGAGGGAAATTTGTTGACTATTGTAATTTACGTGCCAGTTGAATTTCTTTACAGTCCATTTACTTTTGTAGTTATAAGCAATTTTTTCTTTTTCCTTGTGAAACTCTCAAATTTTTACCGAACACCATATATATATATATATATATATATATATATATATATAATATATATATATATATTAATTCGACAGAGTGGTCTATTGTCGGTATCAGCCAGACAGCGATGGAATATATCCCATTTTAACTTGCGCTAGACCAGTAGGATTGTTTTTACATCTGAGATGGAGTGCCACACCAACCATCAGCTCCGCACTTAGAAGTTGCCTTTGGTATTTTGCCATTTCACAAGTCATTTCAGAGTGTCATTTTTTCTGCCTACTTTTAAAGACTTTACCCTTGAAAAATGACGTCATACATATCTGCACACATACATACACTAACTAATAACGTGTAGCTCCTTCCTAGACCTGAATATCAGCATCTATGTAATCTGACCGGGCGTCTATCAAACGCTGAAGTCGTTGAGTGAGTCTGTCTATTATAATACCTTCTATTATGCTGTGTTTTATGGGTGTGGCAGCTGGGAATTCACTAAGTTCTGCACCATTTCCGGAACATGCTTAGAATGTTTGAAACCTGCCGAGCAAAAGGAGGGAGGACGACAAGTTGAAGTCAACCTGGTATTACTTGAACCAGTTTTCTGCCGCACGTGCAATATTTTGAATGGATACGCCACCTCTTGTGGTAAACGCAGCGTGCGTAAAACGATGGAAATGATATGCAACAAGTTTGGTGTGTCAAGTTTGTCAAGACAGACTTCTCTTTCAGGAATGAACTCCAACATTGTCCCCAGTAGCATTACAAATCTACCATCAATTCAAAAACACACAACTATTCTTGTTCCACGTCCACTGACAATACAATCAAAATCTGGATAAGATTACGTAAATATACAAGTTGTTTTCTACCAGGTTCCCTTAAAATCTTTTTATTATTTTATATTATTTTTCTATTTTTACTTTTCAGTTTTCTCTTTAATTCTCCGGTTATAATCTTTTTGTTGTCGTATAAATTTCCATTCTTTGGTTTTAAGGGAATATATAATTAATTTATAAATCTACTCTCGGGCCTGCTGCAAGTCCACATACATTGTCACTGAATTGATACAAATTACTTGTAGGTTGCTGAAGAAGACCTGTATATATTCAGTCTGCGGTCATTTGCTGTAATGAGATACCATATCGCAAGTAAGTCCAACTTTGGACAAACAGATCCTATTGCAGGTGCTATAACATGTCCAGGCTAAGCAAATTACCCCTGCACCAAGATCCACTCATGATTCTAATGTTCTCGTTTCAAGAAGAAGTGTTCAATTCTTTTAGAATACTTTTTCCGAATTGATCGATTTTCTTATCTCAGCATTCATCATCAAGGATAAGATAAAATTGATAGTCGAATTGAGTGCTATTACAGTTATTTTACCGCAGCCAAACTTCTAAAATGCAGATCTATGTGTCATCAGATCTGGCAAGTAACTGAGGAGGTTAAGGAAAGGAAAGGTCACAAAAAAACAAAAACAAAAAAAAAAACAAAGACCATTTACATTAAATGGTCACTCTATATTATAATTAATATCATTAGTACTAGTAGTAGGAATATTGCTTCTTTTTATATGATTTTATATAATTAATAATATGTGTCTGATTATTTCTTGTTTTGAATCAAATTTGAATTTATATATATATATGTATATACCTAAATTGATCCATTAATAAATTCTATAGATCAATTTTGTAATTTTGTAATTCCTTAATCGTTTACAATCACCATTAAATTGGTATACACAATAAATGTCTTTTATGCGTTATAAATGTAATCACTTCGAATCTAAGCAGTCACTTATTAACAGTAAAAGAGCCAGACACAACAACAAATTTGATACGTATTGTCAATGTCATGTGTAAAACGAAACCGCCGATGAAGGTAAGAGAAATTCATTGCTCTGCTCTCATAGGAAGTTTCTTCTATTCTACTTTTCTCATTTTCACATGTTTTAAAAAAACCCCAGTATATTTAATTTTATTTCAATATATGATTTACTAGATAATCCAGAGGTATACGCTAAACCTCACACCTGTATTATATATATATATATATATATATATATATATATATATATATATATATATATATGACCAGAACAAATATATTTTCCACAAATAGATTCTGATTTGGCTAAGACGATGCCGGCTGCTCGAAATCAAAGCTAGCATTCCCTTCGCTTTGAATTCTCGTAATAAATATAGTATTCATTGCTAATGAATATATAGTCCACCCCCAGTATATTCTGTTTAAGCTGAGATATTAATGGTCCTCATGGGTCCACTAAGGTTTTTCCTAGAGTAGTTTTGATGTAATAAATCCATTTCTAGTGATTATCTGGACATCGTTTTTCTATTTCAGAAAAGTAAAGAAACAATTTTAAGCACTGACTGATTTTGGTTTCGGGAAATGTATGCAAGATCAATTTTTTCGAGCGTCTTGAAGTGTGTACACAATATAATGTATAAAATACGGTGCAAGCTTAAAATATACTTCCCAGATTTCTCTAACATATACCCAAAGATCAAACTGTGAAAATAGAACTAAATATATAAAATATTTAAAATTGCATAAACGATGATTATCATATGACATAATTCTTGAAATCATATACATCCTCTGAGTGAGCCAATGTTTATGTATCAGCAAGCGGTGGTTGAGCGTCAAGAGAAGTAATTTACGCATTCATGAATAGAGCTTATATTACAGATTCCTTTCGTTCAAAATACAAACAAAAGCTAACCACGCAGAAATTTATCCGTCATGGCTAAGGGGTAAGGCCAGTGAACTTGAGGTTCAATTTAGTAAAGATTAGAGTTTTTCAACGTTTTGATATTTTTATACAGAGGGAGTAAAATATTCTGCAACATTTGGGTAACGTGTAGCACAATTCGGCAGCTCCGGATGCTTTTGCTTTGAAGCTCCGGATACTTTAGCAGAAGGAGGAACCACACTGGACTGTGATTTGTCAAGTTTTCCGGATACGCGCTGAGGGCTACACGTCGGATTTGCTTGAAGCACGACCTCGGAATCCACGGATTTAGGCCCATCACCTAAATTTCTTAAAATATCTGGTTACTGTACTGTGATGAAGTGCACCTTCATCTTTTGCACAAAAATAGTTGTTTTTATGATTTTGTGGTGTTAGTTCCGTTTGTACTTTAATATGTGTGGCATTTAAATCCAAACACCAACTACCAACTGCAGCTGATACCTAACACTTGAACTGCTTCAATTTTGTAAATTAGCAAAATATTGCTAAACTTTTAACAAATACCTGTATTTACAAAACTTTTCACGCAGTTAGCTGAATAATGAGATTGTTTTACTCCAATATGTTTCATTTCTTTAGTATGCATGAATTGAATCACTGTCGGTAACGTCATGGTTAAAACGTCGCTTTTAAGACAATCGCTGAAATCCAACAGCGATAAACCGGCTCATCATCTTAGATTAGTAACTATTCGTGAACATAGGATAGTGTGAAGTAAATGACAAACTATGCAAACCTTAGTAAACTGCATGTATAAAATGCTGATATTTTTATTGGAATGATGATATGTTTGTAAATATTTTTGTATGTCAATAATCTGATCACAGTTAACTTAGATTTAAAACATAATTATAATTCTCTTGAATGATGCACTTAATTTACTATTGTATAGTAATCACATAGATTTGATATTCTAGTGAAAATTAAAGATAAAATTATTATGGATCTATTGACAAACATGAAATAGATATAATGGTTATTTGGAAGAGAATGCTCACTTGTTAAGTTCCGCAATGACTTATATTTATGGTTCTGCATCTCACATATCATTTAAAATCATTTTCCCAGCAAATGAAACAAATCTGTTTCCTACCATTTTATTTTTATATAAAATCGTATTCACTTCCTGTATATAAATACATATAGCGTAAACATATGGTATAAGTCTAATTCAGTATCAGTAACGGCTATTGATATGATAGTATATATATATATATACATTTATATATATATATATATATATATATATATATATATATATATATATATATGTGTGTGTGTGTGTGTTGTGTGTGTGTGTGTGTGTGTGTGTGTGTGTGTGTGTGTCTATTAAGTATTGTCATGTATTACAATTATGATCTCAGTTCACACACTAAATTCTGTACGATGAATTTTGGAGAGCTATATATAAAAGAATACAGACGAATCTTAATCAGGAAGGAGATTATATTAAAAAAATACATCTTTTTCACAATATTAGAATACGAATTTATGGATTTAAATAGACACATAAATACATTCACACATGAATACATACATGCACACATACACTCCGAAACCCAAATACATATTATATCTAGTTAATAAATATCTATATACATTATGCCAGCGTAAACATTGAATCAATGCAAAGTGACTGTTAGTTTCTCACCGATATGATCATCAGAACTATATATATATATATATATATATATAAGATTTTTGGATGTTTTTTTTTATAGAAGCAAGTTGAATAAATTATTATTTATATTTCTGCTTGAAGGCAATTATAAATGCATGTATCGAATAAGATTCGATAATTATAGAAAATAATCTTGACAAGTAAATCCCGCAAAGGATGGCTCGCGATGTAGAACACCGTACAGACTGTTTCGACTTTATTAAGTCTCTTCAGCGATGTATACTAACGACTCCCCTCCGACAGGAATCGAAACCGGGACTTCACAGGCATAGTCACAGACCATATCCGTTCGGCCGCCGGTACATAGCGAACAATCCTGCGAAATTAACCTTGTCAATGATGATACTACTATTACACGCCCCTGCCATAACAGGCAAGTGGACGTTTTTTTTTTTATTTAGTAAACAAACCCGGCCGTTATAATTGCCTTCAAGCAGAAATATAAATAATAATTTATTCAACTTGCTTCTATAAAAAAAACAAACATCCAAAAATCTTATTCACTTCGCCGAAGAGCTAACGGCCGGGTTTGTTTACTAAATAAAAAAAAAACGTCCACTTGCCTGCTATGGCAGGGGCGTGTAATAGTAGTATCATCATTGTCAAGGTTAATTTCGCAGGGATTGTTCGCTATGTACCGGCGGCGAACGGATATGGTCTCTGACTATGCCTGTGAAGTCCCGGTTTCGATTCCTGTCGGAGGGGAGTCGTTAGTATACATCGCTGAAGAGACTTAATAAAGTCGAAACAGTCTGTACGGTGTTCTACATGGCGAGCCATCCTTTGCGGGATTTACTTGTCAAGATTATTTTCTATAATTATCGAATCTTATTCGATACATGCATTTATAATTGCCTTCAAGCAGAAATATAAATAATAATAATAATAATAATAATAATAATATATATATATATATATATATATATATATATATATATATATATATATATATAGTACATTTGGCTCTTTAAGCTTTCCGTTGCAGAGGCATTAGTAATGTATCCAAATATATCATCAACATAAAGCTATAATAATATTAATAGTAGAAAAGAATTATGGATCTATCACGTTTTCAATCTATACGATCTCACCAGGACCTTACCTTATACTAGACTAAGTATATATATATATAAATATTTATGAAGGTGCATATATACATGGCTATATATATATGTGAGTGTGTGTGGGTGCGCGCACGCGCGTGTGTGTGTTGATAAAGATGTACAGAGCCAGTTGAAAGTTTGTAAATAGCCCAGCAATGGCCATTGTTATTGTGAACAAATTTGAAATACACATATTAAATGTGCAACCGAACACTAATATGTAAAATACTCTTTTGAAATAATGAACATAAACGAGGCATTACAGGAGCTTAGCTGGTTTCCCTGGCTTTTAATATGTAATGCCTAACTAATTTACTAAGGATGACTTATTTAATTTCAAATGAGTTTCAGCTGAATTTGTTGCCTACTTGACTTTACCAGTACAGAGTGGTAGGGGCTTCACCTTTATATGCACGTGTTCAATTTTCTATTTTGGAGAAATGATCAACATTTTTAAATGAATAATTAAAATAAAACCATATATATGCGTATGTGTGTATTTTTGTGTCTGGTGAACATTTTATAGCACTAAAAGCATGAGGTATGGATTCAAACATTCTTTATCTAGCTATGGGTTAACACTAGGACAGGCTGCTCTGTTTAAGTTTGATATGGCAACTAGTCTAGAAAAAAAAACTGAATACAAACCTGTTAAACTCCGCTTAAGACTGACCTTGTGTCACAACCTGATCGTGCAGAAGGGTGAACACACACACACAGACACACACACACTCGCACGCACACAACCACACACACACGCACGCACACACACACACGCACGCACACACACGCACACCACACACATGCACACACACACATATATCATATATATATTTGTGTGAGTGTGTGTGAGTGAGAAAAGAGAGAGAGAGAGAGAGAGAGAGAGAGAGAGAGAGAGAGAGAGTGTGTGTGTGTGTGTGTGTGTGTGTGTGTGTGTGTGTGTGTTCTCCCCTCCGCACGAGCAAGTTGTGACACGAGGTCACTTAAGCGGAGTTTATATACATATTTCTATATATCATATACATATATATATATATATATATATATATATATATATATTAATATATATACAAATATATATATACATATATATATATATTAGTATATGCTATATATATGTCTCTCTCTCTCTCTCTCTCTCTCTCACTCTCTCTCTCTCTCTCTCTCTGAGTTCCCTTTGAAATTTTCATATATATATATAGAGAGAGAGAGACAGACAGACAGATAGTATCCGATTACCGCTTTAACTTTTCCGTCGCAGTGGCGTCAGTAAATAATCCAAAAGTGCTCAATATATTAAAAATATAGAGCAGTGATAATACAAATAATATTATTGTTAGATGGAAAATAAAGGGTCTACCATGGTTTCAATCAAAAAATGATTTCCTCGGGACCCTACTCTACATTTAACTAAGGAATTACATCGACGTAGTTAATGTAGAGTAGGGACCTGAGGAAATCTTTTTTGATTGAAACCATGGTAGACCCTTTATTTTCCATCTAACAATAATATTATTAGTATTATATATATATATATATGTTATAGAGAAGTTCTGGGTTAACAGAGACGAAATATCAATTGAATTGATTATTTGTGTTCATTATCCACCTTTCATTGCATTCGTCACATTTTGTTTGATTTTTTATTATATATAAATATATATATATATACATATATATATGTGTGTGTGTATGTGTGTGTGTGTGTGTGTGTGTGTGTGTGTGTATTTAGGATCCGTGTACTGCTTCAACGTTTCCATTGGAGTAATATTATATATATATATATATATATATATATGCGTGTGTGTGTGTGTGTGTGTACGTGTGTGTGTTCAATATAGCAAGCTCTGTCACTAGCATCTGATTGGTTCTTGCTGAAATTCCTGTTGTCTAGCCGTGTGTCATACTTGTCTAATCGCAGTGAATATCTACATGACGCTTATTAAAAATGCCCACATAAGTAAGGGCTCAATGAGAAAGGTTGTAATTATATATGAAAAAAGTAGTATTTGTTTGTTTATTTTTTAAATTCAAGCAAAATAGTGCGAAGCGGAAATTAAGACCTCTAGATAAGTGTCAGCTTTTGGGGTGTTAATGTGCGCATGCGTATGCCTATGTGAACGACATGGGACAGTGCAAATTTCTTAACGAATGGACGTTCTCAGGTTTAAATGAAAGTTTCAGACAAAAATGTTGCCGGGAAACGAAATATCTCGAAACGGATTTTCATTTCCTGTAACGATTTATCAATAGAACCCCCACCCTCTCTCTCTCTCTCTCTCTCTCTCTCTCTCTCTCTCTCTCTCTCTCTCTCTCTGTGCCTTTATCTGTATCTGTGTCTCTATCTTTCTCTCTAGACAGAATTCCACTTAAAAACTAAGTCAGGACACGTAGTTCACAAAATAAAATAAAAAACTTACAAATACGATATAATTATTAAAGCGTAAAATCTAAAAAAAAGTAATAAAAAAATAAATAAATCCATTTACAGGAAAACTTTATCATTCAAATCCGAAAGTACTTCCGGTTCCGCTAGCGTATAAGTTACTTTTGATAATTGGGGCTTCTGACCGTGTTTTTATGCAAACATTTTCTTTCACTCTCTTCTTTCTTTCTTTTTCTCAATCCTCTCTGTTTCTTTTTCTTTTATTCTCTCTCTTCTTCCTTGTATCTATTTATTTATCCATCTGTCTGAGCTTCTCTCTCTCTCTCTCTCTCTCTCTCTCTCTCTCTCTCACACACACACTCTCTCTCTCTTCTCCTTTTGTCTATGCACACTTCCCCTGACGTACATACACACACAAATATGCATGCATACATACATACATACATACATATACACTCAAGGAAAGTGCTGATATGTTCTCAGCCTGACTGTGAAGTGAAAAAACTCAATATACCATATGCACGTGCTGTAGACGAGATGTTCTACCTCCAAGAACGAAGCGCGTCCGTATATGTCTGGCCTACGCGAGGGATGGGTGTAGCGGGTGACTACAGATTGATCTCGCAACCTCCTCGTCGCGAGGAGTGGTTCGTACTCAGACTACTGTCACCCTTGTTGAATACACAAACTTCGCATGGGTCAGGCAGTGCTAAGTGTGATTAGCCCGGATGTAAGTTCTTGGGAAGGGCAGTTACTTATTACAACACGGGAAGTTGGGTTTTGATCTTCCTAACGACAATAGAGACGGGCGTTGGACGAGTAAACTTTGGCGGATTGAGGGAGGACTGCTGTAATATTGTTGCAGGTGGAAAGACTTTGTCTGTGGACTTTTGAGGTTAAGAAATTGATTACCGTGGTTGCTTTCGGTCATCAATTCACACAAGCTATTTCACATACAACACATATTCATTCTACAGTTTAACAAACTTGTACATAAGTGCACATGTTTCAGTAATCCTTCTAAATTTTTAAACATTTCAGTTTCATTGTTTTAATGGCACCTTAATTGGATAATCCAATCTCTATTAATCCTTGTAGATGAACAGTAGTGATACTATTTACCCCATAGTAGTGGGATGAGGGGGTTTAGATCTTTCCCAAGAGTATTAGTCTGAAAATGAACTGAATAATATTACTGGAGTTCGAACTCGCTTACTACAATGTCGTAGTTAGCCACTATATCACGGGGACTACCAGCAATTAAGGTTTCCTTAATGATTTTTGCATACATGCATATATAATACAATATTTCAAATTATTTTGCCAACGTATTTACATATATTCATTTATTTTTCAACACATCTTCCATGAGTGTTGCAGTGTTATGATTACATTGGTAAAAAATGGCATCCATTGCTAATATGGCTTCATCATATGAAATGTATCAGCCAATAGATTTATCAGTTCACCTCCATCATATATATATATATATATACATGTGTGTGTGTGTGTGTGTGTGTGATTTTATATGAAAAACGTGACTTACCGGTGAAATTGGTCACAATGGTTAGTTGATGCAAGATTCACAATGATAAGACAGCGATATAACACATATAATGTGCGCACTACCTGAGTAGAGCAAATTTATTATTATAATGGTACACAGTAATAACCTACTCGAGTTTCACCATAAGGATCTTAGGGTAAAATCCACTGAATTAATCAAGATATTGATTAATTCAGCCGATTGCACGTGTGTATTTTTTGGCAATGACGATTCGTGACAGACTCGCAGTCAAAGAACGCCGGGTTTAAAATTTGAAAAATGAGCGAATGTGATATTTTGTCAAAGGATCATATATAAGCATTATGAGAAACCCTCTTTATATTATTGATTTAATGATTTATAAGAATTATAAGGGTTATCTATATAATTATAGTGTTTAGTGCAACTAAATGTGATTTTGCTAAACCATACATTTAGCTTTAATAACATAAAATATAAGCACAGCACTTCTCTCTCCAAATAACTAGGGCACAGACCCTATCAGGAATTGGGAAATTGTTAAAAGATACCGTCCTTACAACTCAGGCGATAAATTCTGCCATTCATGCACAGAGGTAAAATTAGCAATAGCCTGCTACTCCAATACCTCGGAAGTTCTAAACCAAAGATCCGAAATTTTTGCCAAATGCATCCACCAAAGAAAATGGGAATTATGAGGATATTCTCCTATCAAGCCATTTACCTCCTAATAATATACTCTAGCACAACTTAATCTATCATGATTCAAATCCAATAATTTTACCAGTATCATACCAATAATTAATATTCGAATAAAGCACCAACACTACACAGCATACATACGCATCAATTAATACTAATCCTATAAACCTATCAGTAACACCAGCCTTCAATTTTGACTTAATTTTAAATCCATAAACGTGTCTTAGCAGCACATTTGTTTATTAATAATAAAAAAAACTTAATCTATTCCACTCATTAGTCATATGTGACGGCGACTTTCTTCACAAACACCCTAACATTTGTTCACTGTAATAATACTAGCATCTTCAAGACCATACATTTAGCTCCCATACAGCGTATTACTTTTTTTTATCAATCTCACAGTTAAGCTATTATTCAATTGTATTGTACAATCTTCTCAGTATACCCTATCATAAACACAATACTTTAATTCTACACATTGCTCAAACGCATTAAAGTTAAACCACTGTATTTTGCTTTTGTCTTTACAGATAGGTCACTCTTTTGATCATACACCGGTTAACACCGTACACATATAACAAACAACCGATTTCTTTAGTAAAGATAGATAAGGAATTTTGATTGAAAATAAACATGAGGCTAAAGCATACAGCCATAGGCTCCATCCCAACAAGGAAGAAAAGGGCTAGGGAAAAGTCGGCATGACATCAAAAACAACACCGACCAAAAGAATAAAAAGGAAGGAATACACGATATCGTCCTTGGGGGCGGGGAGAAATGTAAGCTGAATTTGACTATTTGCCAGTTTTAATAAAGAAGTGGTCTGAAGAAACTCGGTGGGCTTCAGATACCCATGAGTGGAAATGGTCCATAATCACGATAACCCCGGTATTTAAGGCCTTTTTATTCACAAGTTGATTTCCTCTGTTTTATCAAAGTTAAACATTGAGCTCCTATACGTGACCTGAACTCGGCAGCAACATACTGTTAGAGAAAAGGACCTGCTTAGAATCACCCTTATACCAAGAAACCTTGTACCCAACCAAAGAAAAAAGTATATATATATATATATATATATATATATATATATATATGTGTGTGTGTATGTGTGTGTATACATGTATAAAGATACATATATGTGAGGAAATATATATATATATGTGTGTGTGTGTGTGTGTGTGTGTGTATTACGTGTGTTTATATACCTCTCTCATACACACATTCATGTACAGATACATATTAAAAGATATAAATATTAAAAATGAAAAGAAGGAAATCGAAAAAATGGAGAAATCTAATCGATACAGCACATATTAAAACTTTAGCAGCATTCCATATCTTGTTACGTTAAGATTACGTTTCTTCTGGAATAATAAATTAATTCTTATGGTGTTATTCCCATCGTGAAACCTACATATTTAAATTTCCATACTATCTTCCTTTTTCTCACACACATATACATATATATATATATATATATATATATATATATATGTGTGTGTGTGTGTGTGTGTGTGTGTGTGTGTGTGTGTGTGTGTGTATTTGTGCTTGTGTGTGTGTGAAATATTCTTTGTTGATATGTTTTACTTTGCATCAAAATATTCTAATATGTTGATCTGTTATTTGATCCGTATCGATTTTTCTGATTTATCCGCTTTTCTCGATTCTATTCGTTTAGTTGGCCTTTCAATATTTTCTGTGTCCAACGCGTCAAAAATAAAATCTTTCATTATTTCTAACTTCTCTATTCATAATTTTCTTATAGACGTATTTTCTTCTTTAACTTGATTTCTTTCATTTAATATCTTCACAATTTCTTTTTTCTTCCCTGCAATTGCTCGTGGCTTGACGGTTGACAGCGCAAAAAATAGAATCTGTGTGCCGAGTTCAATCATCTTCTTGAACATAACTATTCTTTAAACGAATAATCTATCCAGAATTATATTCAATTATTCCTACCTAATACTAAAAACATTGCAAACAATTATATGCCGTCCTGTCAGCTGAGGCTGTACAATACACCGACTGCATCTCTGCAGAGAGGTAAATTCCCCCAATGGAGCCATCTTTTGGTCGTTGTTGGCGGTCCGTGATGCTTGAGGATAGAATTCCGGTGGCTGTACAGTCCATGACAAGCAACACACCACTTTTTCCCTTACTTAGGCGGTCAGATAGGCCTATCAAATCAATCAGCTGCTCACAAGAAGACCCAACTATATAATTTCCCAACCCCATATCTTTTATGGCAAACCCAACACCTTTTATCATATATATGATAAAAGGTGGTGGCTGAGGGTCTTTAGTGTCTTGGGTTTAAAGTTAAACTGCATCTGATGGTGGATTTCCAATTCTGGAGTTCTGGGGACTGTGCAGTACCCCCTCATTTTCATTACTTCCAGGTCCACTCTGGCTCGGAGTGGTAGTACCTGTTAGGGTCCCATCTATGGGTTAAATAGAAAAAAATGAATTTAAAAAGATTGATTTAAAAAATTGAGTTTACATTTTTTAAATTGAATATCCATCAAGAATAACTAAAACAAAACGACTTCGGTATACAAGGGTTGACATGCCGTAAAAAACAACCAACCAACCAACCAACCAACCAACCATTATATGGTTTTAAGTAACTATTCCTAAATCATCATACTCATCTGCTAATAGTTATAACCTCACATGATTATTAAATATAATCTATAGTTGTCTAAATTATGGTACTCCACATACTTATATTGTATTGGCTGTAATTATTATATTGCTTTAAATTATACATAATTCTACTTTAGTATGTGTTTACCTAACCCGGCTGCTACGACACAAAAAGTTTTTTTAAATGGAGTAAACTTTTGTTTTATTTTTTTTTCTTATATTGTTTGCCTAACCAAAATTAAATAACTCAGTCTTTCCTACTATAGCTGGACACATTAGTGCGAAGGAAAATGCAAACGGCCTCATCCAGGATTAATACTTAGTAGGTCGATTCAATTTCTTACGACGATAACTTTTACACTAAGCATGCCCACTAAAGCTGTTCTGTGAGCTTATATATAGTGATATTATTGCATTCACAATAGAGTATCAAGCATCATTTTTGCAAAATATCACCCCGTGTAGATCTGACAACACACCCAAAGATCAGATTTGTCTCTCTGAGTTTAAAAAAAAATCTAAAATCACTTTAGTCAATCGAGGAGATGTCTGACAGTTGGCCAGATTATTGATTAAAGCCACACGGAGGAACAGCCTATGCAGATCCTCAAACAGAAATTTCTCTCTATCGTCTGATCTCAAGTATGTTGACATGGAAATTGAAGTGCAATATTGAGATTAGACGATATACAGAAAAGAGAGACAAAACTAATAAAAAGAGTAAACAGTTACAGGGAGATATTGGACAAAGTAGGATTAAATACCTTATTAGAAAGAAGATTAAGAGGTGATCTAATTGAAACTTGCAAAATAATTAATGGAATTTCTTATCATGCTAGATCTTTTTTTTTTAATATTTCTCCTCGACCCGGATAACCTACTGTCAGGACAGATTTCAATAACTAAGTGTATTAACAGATTGGATTTTTTCCTAATAGATTAAAATATTTTTGTAACAAATTGCATAATCAGATAAAAAGCAATAGCATAGAATATTTTAACATTAACTTGGATGTTAAAGAAAATAATTTAAGAGGGCATTTTTAGAAATTAGTAATAATAGTTCGAGTGTGTAACAAAAAACAAAACCCAAACAGAAATGAAAAAAGCAGCAATATGACACAAACCAATTGATGACAGGATTTGATGGATGTTACGGGTATTTTTGCGAAGGTGTAACAGTTTGTATGTTAGACCTAGTTCTCCCCCGGGGAATAAACCCATGGGGGTTCGGATATAACTGGTGTATTATTCATTATTCTTTTTCCTATGTATTTGGCTGTTACAGTAGTAATGACCCGAGTGAATTGTGATAAAATATATATTTTCATTTTACTTCAAGCCCTCTTATATATTTATAACCAGAAGTGTGACACAAACAAACGATATATTGTTAAGTAGGTTTGTTATAATAAATTATTATATCAATAAGTATATACCCAGCCCCGTTCACCACTGATATAATGTGTCACAAAGTCGCAAGTATGAGTGGGCATCCAACAAGAATCGAACTCACTATTTAGTTGTACTTGAACTATGAAACTAGATTGCTTACCATTACACTACGATAACACGTTCAAACAAGTGTATTGGTATAAAGATAAGCGTATCTCTAATACCTGACGTATTAGGATATTTCCGAGTAATAGTTCCCAATGAGCGTACACGATTTCACTTTTCTTTATAAATAATAAAATAAATGTCCAGTGTTATTTATACACGTTTTGGGCCGTAGATTATGTGGATATTAAAAATAGTATCTTTGTCCCATAATAGTTGTTATAGTTGCTTAAAAATCCAGTAAAAAGTGCAACAGCTATTGTGGGACATATGTAGTATTTATATTGCAAAAAGCATTTTTGACGACGCCAGGAAATATTACATATGCTAAAAAAAGAGTAAAGAAATAAAAAGACAGGACATCATTTTGGGAAGTTTATTTCCGCTTTCCCAAATAAGCAAATTACAAGGCAGACATCTTGTAAAATGAGCCAATTGCCATTCTTGTTTAACCTCAGAGCCACTGAATTTCTAGAGTCCAAATTTGTCCGTTTTTTGATATCAATTATGTATCTATTCTCAGTTACAGACAAGGTTAGTCACATTATCCTTTCTTGATATTCATTAGATTGTGGTGTTCTTTTCGACATTCACCCCAAGAGAAAGAGAAACCTGACTAGATACGGATGTACACCTTGTAAATATATTAATTTATAAATAATTTCTATTTAAAAAATATAAATAATATCTTTATGATTTATATATAGGAATTTAGATAAAAAGTATAAAATATGCTGCCTAAGTTTAAAATAAATAATACCTTATTTCATTACATATAAGGGTTTCACAATTTTTACCAAAACTAATTTAGAAACATAACTCGTAATTCATATGATCTTGACCTATATGGTAAACCTATAATGCACATTACTGAAGTTTGATGGCATTTAAACCCATTTAGGTTCAGAGGTTAGGGAATTCCTTTCATTGAACATTTATATTTACATGTTTTTGCAGTTGTTTCGTAACGGTTTTTGCACATTTATATGATATCAATTATTGTTGCATAATACAAATAATTTACAGCTTTATGGTTTCAAATTAGTCTTATCTAATATCAATACATTTTACACAATTATATGGTTTCAAAAACATTTTTATATTTTATAATAGTGATGTGTTTGCACACAGTGATATGGTATCAAGTAACTAGTAAGAACAGTAAAGTAAAATTCTGCGGAGTGGCCTATTATTAGTATCAGTGAAGCAGTGAGAGAGCATATCCCTTTACAATAGCGCTAGACCAGGGAGATTGGTTTTCTGAGATGGAGTGACACCTACCTGCAGCCCATATATGTTTTACAGCACAGATCAGATTAGCCAAGCTGTTCTACTCATACGCTTAGTTGACGAGGCCAGGTAAATTCTTGGTAAAGAAATAGAAATTCATTTAATTTACATGATTTACAGTTATATGATATCGAGTATTCCTATTGAATAGAAAAAACAACTTTTTAAACATATTAAGACATACGTGAGACCCTTACAGGCTACATGTTCCTTACCCCATGGTAGACTATAAAAATTTCTACCTAGCCCAACATAGTTATTCACAAATATAAACAGGTCTTGTATCCATATATAACTATGAAATGCATTGTAACTAGCTACATACACTGGTCGTGGGGTTTTGACACGAATTGTGCCAAATTATATAAGGATTATATAGACTAGGTCTATTTTTACTATATCAATAACTGGTGTGTGACATTCTGTACACATCAGCGCCTTCTGTGACGCCTGTGCAATACATACTCGCTCTAACACATTCTCTTATATTTCACATAGTATAACACTATTGGAATTGTATTTGACAATAGTATTATTTTTTTAATTTCAGAAAATATAATCATATCTAAAAAGAAAATATACATTCAGCAAATAGTCGTGGCCAGATTTCATATTGATTCAGTTAAATATAGAGAAATGCACTGACAGATTGTCAATATTAACAAGTAATATCAACTTTTCTAAATGTTCTGTTGTTAAATTATTTACATATATTGTATCTATATTCAATTACACATACACTCACAGATATATATATATATATATATATATATATATATATATATATATATATATATATATATATATATATAACGATGAAAAAAGGAATAAAACTAGCGGTAATGTTACTTTTAGGTTATCTATTTTATTATCCTCAACTAGTTTTAATCTTATGCTATCGTCTCGAGAAAACTAACTTCCAAATAGTGCTGTCCCCTTCAATCAGCATCCCCGATGAGGATTTACTATCAATCTGGAAGAAAATATTTAAGTTGTTCTCTCTGCACCTCATGAAGGACACCACAAAGTTGTGTGAATAAAAACAAGATTTTAGAAAAAAATTGGAAACCAATAAAAAATTTAAATTAAAAATGTACACAGACAAATAAAATTAAATCACGGCAGCAAGAAGCAAGCACCACAGGGACAACCCCAAAGAACTCCAATTAATCAAAACAGCAATATGTATGTGTATATGTATGTCTATTTGTATGTATATATATATATATATATATATATATATATATATATATATATAATATATGTTTTTACGTGTTTATATATATACATGTTAATGTGTGTATACATACATGTATATATTATTATATATGTTTATATATAAATGTGTATGTGTATATATTCATATATGTGTGTGTGAATATATGTACATATATGCATGCGACCGTGTATATATATATATATATATATATATATATATATATATATATATATATATATATATACATGTTGCAAATAATCGTAGACGTGTTGTTCCTTTTGACGTTGTTGGAGAGAATATTGTCGTTTACAATTGAGGTAATATTGATAATATGGCTCCTACAATAGAGGAATTTGAGAAGAACGTAAACGCTGCCTAAATATGTTTATTTTACCCCAACCCTCGATATGGCACCTTTTAAAATCTATCTGTCTGAGGAGTGCATAAGTCAGTATCGTAAGAATATATCAATATGTCCATTTATAATATTATATTTTGTCTAACTTGCTCTGTTATTTGGGGCATAGCGAAGACTTATCATAATAGGTCGCCGCTCACAACTTGAAGACCTACTTGTATATAATTATTGTTTTTCACCAACCACACACACAATTATATATAGAGAGAAAGATAGGAAAAGGGTGAGGGTGAGGGGACAAAGAACGTAGTATATCAAGATGATAAAAAAATTGACAAAAATATGTTTTCTATAGAATGCGTGTAATCTAATTTTCGAACTATATTCTGTTCTTCATCGGCGTAAATTGTTAAAGTTTGAATAAATAATGTGATAAAGACATCACACACAACACGCGTAAGGAACACGTAAAGAACGTTTCGATATGTAAGTCACTCATATATATATATATATATATATATATATATATATATATATATATATATATATATATATATATAAGATAAACTAGATTCTGTATCCTTGGTAGGTTAGCTATTCTGGGAGAATAAATTCAAAACATGGAAAGTGTTGATTGGGAGATTCTTTGGCACATTGATGCATCTTTCTTTAGTTATCAGCCGCTCAAAATGATGAAGGTGTTCAATGGAAGCCTATACTACTATAAACAAGTTACCTGTGTAGGTAGTCCAACGGTTCACATCTTTAAACAAATTGTTGGTTCCTCATACGTCTAGATCAACACCGAAACTCATAATTTGAAACAGATAGGATTTCCCGAAATATACCAAATCATTTTCCCCGATGCTTTTTTTGCTAGTGTTTTTAATTGTAAGTAAATTGTTTTTTCTGTTTTTTTCAACATATTCTTTTAGTTATCAAATTTAGTTCAGTAGATAGGGTATGCGATTTTCATTACACACACACTCACACGCACACACACACACACACACACACACACAAACACACACACACACATATATATATACATATATATATATATATATATATATATATATATTAGTATTGCATATTTTATACAATACATAGTAATATATATTACCCCATCGCCATCCTATGGTGACAGCTTTGTTTGCTATATAGATGGGGGGATAGTGTGTATATATACATAACATTATAATGAAATGAATAAAGTATGTGTGTATGAGAGAGGGAGATGGAAAGAGAGAGAAAGAGAGAGAGAGAGAGAGAGAGAGAGAGAGAAAATGAACAATGTGTTGTGACAGTCGTTTTAGTTCTACTGTTTATATCTCCATACACTCTCACTCCAGTATTGAGCATCTGTCTATGAATAACGCAGATCTACAACAACATTTTCCTACGTCAACAGGATATTTCATAAAAAAGAATATCGAAACCCGTAAAGAGTAAACTCCTTATCATAGACACATATGACATGCCGAGGCCAGGAAGCGGTGTTTTACAATACTACCAAAACCTGTTAATCGGATTGTTCTTGTAAGGAAATATACCTAAATGCATGCAAATATGCTATTGATCTATAATCTCTGAAAAGCAGCTTATCATAGTAATTCAAACATATCAAGTGGAACGGGTCTTAAAAATACGATCAAAATAGAATAGTTTTTCAGCATGTAATGTAGTTTCCAGAGAAAGAAATTCCAAGTTTTTCGGTTCAATCCTTCGTTTCTTGCCACTTCATTTCAATCGGTAATCTTAATAAAAAAATCCAGTCCGATCGTAAATTTTTACGCACTACATACATACGTGGCATAATGGTTATCATCTGAGGCTGATTCGGTAACTTAAGTTCAAATCCTTGACAAAGCTGTTTTAGTTTCAATAAGCACTAATGTCCTTGTGAAAAGCATGAATCCATTTTTCCCTACAAACTATAGGATAATAGTATGGCTGACTAGGCTCTCTCTCCTTGGTACTGATATCTTAAAGTTTAAACTTTTATCGTATTCAGCCCAAGATGAAAGGTTTGGGTTAATATATAGATAGATAGATAGATAGATAGATAGATACATACATACATACATACATACATACAGACACATACATACATACATACATAAATATATCACTATGACGTTTCTAACATTCTCCGTTTCGAGACAATTATGACGTGAAATTCAAAGTCTACGGAAAATGTACACAACACAACAAAATAACTCCCAGAATGGTCAAAAAATTAATTTAAAGGCTCTGATGGTTTCAATCCCGAAAAGTAATAAATGTACATTGATAATAAATTCAAAACACAATAGCTGACATTCACCGTCTTCCCCCCCCTCTCTCTCTCTCTCTCTCCTCTCTCTCTCTCTCTCTCTCTCTTTCTCTCTCTCTCTCTCTCTCTCTCTCTCTTATAGCAGCGTCAGCCCAATCGTCTAAAAATGGGATGGGCAAATTCATGGCCAGTCAGAGGTCAAAAGTGCTGCCCTTGACCATATATTCGTACGCAAGAGAAACTCTACCTATAGATTTGACCATGTACTACACAATATCAGACAAAATAGCATTTGTGTGGAACAGAAAGAGTGTGTGGGATATTTCTGTTATTAGTTATAATTATCTGTTATCTAAAACCCAAAATATTATTTTATAATTCAACAGTAGAAAGTGCAATTTAAATACAGGTTTCTACAATATATACCCTGTCCTCGCCAAATTTATAAACACGCAAAATAAAATAGCTAGCATTAGATATAACTAGCATTAAATATAACTAGCATTAGATATATAATTTAACCAATACAGGAAAAAAATAGAATGAATGAAAAATAAACAATAAAGTATAATTAATGAAAATAGAAAATCAAACAAAATGAATCAGAAATGAAATAAAATAAATGAAAAAAAAGAAAAAAAAAGAACAGAAGTGGTACGGTTCTCACCCCTTGTCTCGTGTAAAATGGGTTAAACATGAACATTATTTTGGGGATTTAACCTTTCGTTCTTCCTGGCTTTGGATTTTGACCCAAATATTACCACCCCCACAAGAAAATGAAATAAACACCTAACTATTTGTTCAACACACATTTATGTATATATATATATATATATATATATATATATATATATATATATATATAAATGTGTGTTGGACAAATAGTTAGGTGTTTATTTCATTTTCTTGCCTAGGATATTATTGACATTAGTGAAACTCAAGAAATGAACAGCTTTTCAATGTAGATATTTAATACTTATTATATTGCTCTATTTATAACGCATTGAACACCATTTTAAACTATTACTTGACATTCTTATATAAAGATTAATATTTAAAATGAAACATCAATTCATATCTGATATACTCATATATGAATTGACATATGTTCCATTTATGAATATGGATATATAAAATACGCACAAACACATATATGTATGATAATATTTGTTAAAAAAAACTATAGATAAATACGCATTATCAAAAATATGTTGCTTGCTTTTCGTTGGTTTTTCTGTTCTTTTATAATGGGCTTTTTAAAGCTAAAATAGAGATACTGAGACCTACTTCATTCAAACTATCACAGCGATATAGATTCTTGTTAATTTCAAACTTGTCTAATCATATATTAGCAAAACCTATGGTAATTTATAAATAATATCGACCACTATAGTTTATTGTGTTGCTAAATGTTTCATTAAGGACCCTCTCTCATACATGCACCTGCAAGTACGCAATCCCACTATACTCATTCAAACATACACACACATACAAACACACACACACACACACACACACACACACATAATATATATATATATATATATATATATATATATATATATATATATACGTTCAGATATATATGCGCATTATTCTGTCCGTATATCCGGGTTTGTAGAGAGATGTGAGGCTGAACATTTCTGTTTCGTGTGAACGTCTTGTTCGGTTTTTTTTTTACTTCCATTGTGAAACATTCTTGTCATGTTAAGGCCTTACTTGCAGCATATCAACCAGTGACTTGCTGGGTGGAAGTCGGTGTGATAAAGACAACTGTCCTGGGGGTTGATCATGGGGACTTATTTCGTGCAGGCAAATTTACGTTGGTTGAAGTAGGTGGTTGGGTGTTCAAGTTTTAAAAGGCGTGGGAAAATACTAACGTCATTTTCACTCTTCACTCAGTTTGGTCTGTTTCTCTGAAACTTTCTTTTTTTCTACACACACACACACACACACACACACACACACATATATATATATATATATATATATATATATATATATATATATATATATATATCAGTAAGTAAGTAAAGTCGTCAGGGTCGCCTAAAGTCGGTATCAACCAATCAGTGAGGGAGTATATCCCCTTTTCACTTGCGCTAGACCAAGGAGATTGTTTTTAACGTCTGAGGTGGAACGTCACACCTACCGTCAGCTTCTTACTTTACCGCACAGATCCCCGTGCTACTCATACGCTGAGTTGGTGAGGACCGTTATTGAACTAGGAACCTTGTGGTTTCTAGTCGAACGCTCTACCGATATATATATATATATATATATATATATATATATATATATATATATATATATATATATATATAGTGGTACCATGAATTTGAGGTACAAGCTTCAGACACGTTGATCTTACTAAATTCACTAAAATCATAAAGTTACAAAATTTATTACGACAAAGAAAAATATTATTCATTAAAAATAAACATTAGAACATATTACAATACACAATTCAATATACATTGTATTTTATCATGTTTTATACAATAATGTTTCGGATTCATAGTATTTCAGCTTATTTCAATGGAGAAAATTGATTTGATATACAATTTGTTTTACGAGTGAAAAGAATTACACTCGTTATTCTGGGTAGCAATATATATATATATATATTATTTATATTGAAAGCAATTATAAATGCATGTATCGAATAGATTCGATAATAATAGAAAATAATCTTGACTAGAACACCGTACAGACTGTTTAAGTCTCTCAGCGATGTATACTACGACACTTCACAGGCATAGTTATAGCGAACAATCAATGATGATACTATTACATGCCATAGCAGGCAAGTGGACGTTTTTATTTAGTAAACAAATACGAAAAATAATAAAAAAATAAAAATAAAAAATAAAAAAACTAACATATCTTATATATATATATATATATATATATATATATATATATGATAGTTTCTTGTTGACGATGAAGGAAACGTAAATCCGGATCGAATTTACAAACCATTTCCAATGTAAGCTCATTAGCAATTCAGTTACATGATCTATGAAATATCCTTTTTTTTTCTCCTTACAATTTGTATTCCTATTTAAATCTAGCTAGATTATTTTTAAATATATCATCTCATAGAAATTCAAACATATCCTCTTTTCTATTCACATATAATAACTAGTAAATGTACCTATTTACGAACATGTAACAAAAGCTCATTTCCTTTAGCGGAGTTTAATAGGTTTCAATTCAGACTTTTCCTTCTCCTAGACGCGTTGCCTAACCAAGATTAATGAACCCAGTCTGACGAATTATTTACTCATTGTATGCATATATTTCCCAATTGTATTAGCGCTATGTGAAAGGCAAATGGCCTCGTCCAGGATTTGAACTCGTCTGGCCATTTCATTTGTCGATAACCATAACTCAATGCGCTTAATTAATACTGATAAACACAATAATCATTGTATGAATCCATTATTTTTTCCAGTGATCTTATTCTTTGATAGAAAACCTTTAACCCTAAAAAGAAAAAAATGTTGAAAAAAAATCAATGGATTTTAGAAAATTATACAAAAGATTCAAGGTTTCCAGTGATTTTCGAAAATGGCAGTTTATTTTCAAGGAACTTTGACGAGGTTAGTTTCCATTGTTTCAAGCCACATAGAATTTCCACGAGACATCATTCGAAGCCCCGCCAATACCATTCTCCTTTGTAGCACGACCGTTACACAATGTCAGCTGATCTCCTTGTGTTCTACGCCAAATTCATTTAAAAGAAACATGAAAAAAAGTAAATAAGTTCCCATCATAATATTTAAAATAAAGTGATAGAAATAACAAGAAAATAATTGATATTTTTAATTTTGGATGAGATCTGTGTTGTCTTGTTTTTATTTTATTTAGTTGAAGCTTTAAAACGGTCGCAACTAACGTTAAAATAAAATTAGACGACTCACATCTCAGAGTTTCTCAGCCAAATTCAGCATCAGATAGCACATAAGTATTTGGTATGTCGTTAAATAAACTAACATAACCCAAACAAATCGTTATTTCTGGTTATGCCTCTTGATATTTGTCTCTTTATCTATTGTCGGGAAAATACGGTGATCCCCTCCAACAAATGAGACTGGTTAGGTCGGGGAAAGAAAAGCAATAGTACTATTCCGCGATGTCGTATATGTCTGCTATCTTGTAGCAATACTATTAAGTGATTGAAAGAGAGAGAGAGAGAGAGAGAGAGAGACAGACAGACAGACAGACAGACAGACAGACAGAGAGACAGAGAGAGACTTGTTACCATTCCCTTATGTAAACATACTTCAAGGGTCATGTGGTCATGAATACTTATTATAAAATTTAGTAAAAAATAACAACTTTTGGTTAGTAAGATTCAATAATATAATGTCAGTACATGCTTCTTTCCCCACTAGAATAGCCAATCTAACTACACTATCTACCTATCTCATTCTGTCCAGACCTATCAATATATCTATTTATCAATTTGGTGTTCCTTCGTGTTTCATGCGTATACGTGTACGATATGAGAATCAAGCTGTTCCACTTGTCTTTATACCCACCTCCATATGAGTTTCCATATCATAACTGATAAGTGAGTATGTTTCCTAAATCTATCATTCGTCGAATTTACGTGACGTTTCACTTTATTGGCCCACGGTCAAAGAAATATAGCAACGAACGTAGCTCCCGTCAATTATTTGTGACATTACCAACCCCGGATAAAGAGGCTCGTGTCAGCAGTCGATCGCAACTATTACCTGCCATATTAGCAGGTTACGATGATCAGTTGTCTAAAATAATTTGAACATCACTAGATAAGAATGAAGCTGAGCACGAAAGCTTCGTTTTAGAAAGTGCATTAGTCTCGCCATTAATGCTGGGGAAATTAAATGGTTTATAAGGGAACTTGAAGCAGGGATAACTGGGGCAGAATCTATGTTGCTGGGCAGAATCTATTAGTTGTTCAAAAGTATTTGGAGATTTGCAACATATCTATTTAATGCTAGACGAATCGTAAGTCTGTTGGGTTCGTTGGTTGGTTTAATGCATATAAAACTTTTTGGGTCATTTAATGACGTCAACTATAAACAAATATATCCTTTTGTATCACCGAGGAATAACAAATAGTTTAATATAATCTATATCATAATTTTCATAATAAAATATGTATTATATGTATTTCCCTCCTCTGCACGAGCTGAATGTGACACAAGGTTAATTTTTCAAGCAGAGTTTAATGTGTCTGGATTCAGAGTTTTCTTCCTTCTAGATTTATTGCAATATCAAGTTTAAGAGTCCAGTCTGCCCTGTGTCCATGATTTGAAGTCGGTTCACCGTGTCCACTTTCAAGGACGATAAACATTACATGATGAGAACATCCACAATATATTCTAATATATTTTATATGTTCCTCATAAATTCCATATACCGTATACCTGTGTAAGGAATGAATTTTCAACACCAATTGTTCCCCTCAAAAACAAGAAATATTAAAGAAATATTTTTGTAGGCAAGCTAGGTGTCCTTTAATACACGCTATATACGAGAAAAGAACTAATCATTCGTGGTTGTTCATTACAGGAAGTCGTCAATTACTCCAGTACATACGTTATATCTATTACAATATCTCTACAGATATCTGAATATATATATATATATATATATATATATATATATATATATATATGTGTGTGTGTGTGTGTGTGTGTGTGTGTGTGTGTGTGTATGTGCGTGTTGTGTGGAGGGTATTTACGTGTATTATGGACAAATTATTAGTATGTTCACTTTTAGCCAGCAGTGAGCAAAAGCTTGCATTCTGCGCTTGGAATAATGTCGCTCTTAAAGTAATGCTTGTCATTTTAATGTGTTGACTCCAAATGTCAAGTAAATGTTGATGGTATGGCAGTAGATATTTGAACATCCTGCCAATAATCAATCTTTTTTTTCTTTTTTTTTTAAGTAGCAGCCCGAAGGATGGTGGTAGGCAGGAAAGCAGAAGAGAGAGGGTAAAAAAGGATCCACTGACATTCATCGATGATTTTCGAACGCTTACGGAGAGGAAATTATGGATGTAAGATCCGTAAGATGCAAACTCCATTTTTTTATAAGAACACATTCATTGTTGTTGCAAAAACATGGGTCTCCTCTATGATGCTGGTATTTATGAATGATTAAAAGATTCTAATTAGATTTTCATATATCGAGAATTGGATGATTAAGCATCAAGTTCAGAAGATCACACACACACACACACACACACACACACACACACACACATATATATATATATATATATATATATATATATATATATATATATTATATATATGCTTATATTTACTATATTTTATTATGTATAAATTAACAATAAGAAAAATACATATTTTTATTTACTTTTCTTTTTTATCTTGATCTTTTTCTTTTTCATCTTAATCTTTTTCTTTTTCCATTCTTAATTTCTTCAATCTTTTTGGTTTTCTTTTATAATTATTATATCTCCTCCCCCTTCCCCGCCTCCATTTTGTCTTTTCTCATTCAATTTCTCACTCTTCTCTTTTTACCTCTTCATCGTTGATTCTTCTTCATATTCTTTCATTTCCTTTGAATTTTTTCAATTTTTCTTCTTCTTCTTCTTCTTCTTCTTCTTCTTCTTCTTCTTCTTCTTCTTCTTCTTCTTCTTCTTCTTCTTCTTTTCTCGTTTTTCTTTGGCCACTTCATTATTTTCTTTCTCGTCGTTTTTTTAATCAATTTCGATTTTTTTTCTTCTTCTTCCTCTTATTCTACTTTATTGTATTCCTACTCTTATACCTATGTACTCTCCTTTACTTCGTAAGATCGAACTACTTTGTCTTTTCTTTCATTTCCGGCGATTTCCCTCATTCCAATTCCCCATCTTCTTATTCATGTAACCTTTTGCTGGTTTCTTCATTTTTCCTACTAAATTCCATTATTTCTCTACATCTTCTTCGATTCCTACACAACCCGTATATTTACTCCTATTTTTCTCAGGTTTTCATAAGGAATGTCATTCGAGGAGCAACACACCCGCCACCCGTGAAATCTGACTAATGCGAGAAGTAATAATCTTTCACTCTTACCTTCCTCCTCTATTTTTTTCAACCTCTTACTCAGGACTTGTATTTCTTTCTTTCTTTTTCCATTGGCAATCAGCTTCCGTTTCGATGTACTTCTCTCCCTCCTCGTTCTTTAAATTATGTGTCTTTTTACAATCCCTAATGCAAGCACGCTCCCAACGGCCAGACACTTATGTTAGATATCCACCGTATTTCATTGTCTTTTTTTACCTTTTTTTCACCAGGTACTTCTAAGCAGAAATAAGTTTACTGATTTATTAGACACGTCATTCCTGTTGGTCGGTGACCCATAGGCCGTCCTGTCTCATCGTCGTCAGACGGTCTGTTTTGTTTTATTTTTGTTTTTGTTTTTCTTGTTTTTTTTCCAGACATTCAAACGCTCCCATCATTTGTTTAATGCGGCGAAAAATAATACGTCGGTAGCCATTTTGTAAAACTGCTCAACCTCCTGGTCAGCTGGCCCGCGTGTCGCTTAGGCATAAAAATGACCTTTGTGTATATACGTTTCTTCGTACAGACACGTGCTTTTCTTACACACATAGAAACTTTGGCGTTCGTGCGTGCACGATTTCACACGCAGTAACACATACCTAACACCATCTCTCCTTTTTGTCGCCAGATCTCACGCTATACGTTTAATTTCAATAGTTATCATTCGTTATATCCCCTCAAAAGAGTAAGTTTCTTTCCACCAATATAAAGATTATCCTGGTTAGGATACTAAACTGTATCTCATGGTGAGGCTTCAGTTCTGGAGTTCTATAGAATGTGGATTACCAATTCATCACAATTACTCAAAGGTTCACTCTGATTCGCAGTTGTAGTACCTGTTAGAGACCCATCTATGTGTCAGATATATGTTTAAGAAATGATTCGTATTCGAAAGAACAGTGTGCAAAAATGATTATGAAGAAACAACTAAACGCAAAATGTAGATATGAACGTGATTCCCAAACCTCTAGACATGAAATAACCCCACTGAGGTTGACATTTTAAAATCAATCAATCAATCAATGGCCACCCCGCCAAAAAAAAAAAATGCTTAGAAACTCATTTTATTAAATTATTACCACATCAAAAGAAATAGGATTTTTGAAATATCTATTGATTTAGATATACTTAGGATAGCCTGACATCACCGAATGTACCAGAAAGCAAATTTTGTACTCATCCCTTAGTATAAAGAAGGCAATAAAACGATAAAATCTTATTATAATGGAGATTGTGTGTTATTGGTCTGTAACTGAAACTATATTACTGCTCAAGTCACAATTCCCTTATTTATTTACATCAAATTCTCCATGATTTTATTTTTTTAAACCTCACTTATTAATAAAATTGTTTGAGATTATTAATACTGTTAGTCTTATCTACATTCTAATAACATGCAATTGTATTATATATTAAAAATAGCGGTTTACAATGGGAACGAGAAGGCTAATTTGCATATCGATATTAAATATTTGATTTTAATAAACATATTCGTATTATTGATTTCTAATCTCGGGGATAAACCATAAAAGAAATACATTAATAAGAAGACATGACTGTAATTTTATTTTTTACTTCCTATTTTAACTGAATAGTTAAATGAGAAAAATTTAGCAATGAAAGACGGGAGTGATGGAAGAGTAATTTTCAGCTGTTCTATTTTCGATTATACCTCCCTCTGTTTCAAATCTGTTTATTTGCATTCCTATTTAGTTTCAGTGGACTTTCTAATTTACTATAATATTCTATTTCATCAAAACTTAAACACTTGCATCCAGAGGGTGCATACATTTGCTAGTATATCAAATATATTTCATAATTACTTATCCTAAGTTTTAATAAAATCGTCTCTAATTCCTATATGTTCATAATGTGTATCCTACTATGTAATTAATGTACATCATATTTGCTTACGAATAGTAAAGTAGGCGAAGTGGTCTATTGTTGGTATCAGCCGGAAATCGAGGAGATCTATCCCCTTTTCACTAATGCTAGACCTAGTAGATTGCTTTTGCGTTTGAATTGGAGCTGCACACTTCACATCAGTTCCCCACTTTACCGTACAAATCCAAACTGTTTTATTCATGCGCTGAGTTGGCGAGGGGTGGTATTGAACACGGAACACGGAACCTTCCAAGGAGGATGTTCTACCAACTGAGCTACACCGGTCTCTAAATATTATTCAAATAATATAGTATTAATAATGAACATCTTACCACCCGTATCTAATATAGTTAATACCCCTTACGAATAATTATCATAAGTTCAATAAGATCCAGTTTATTTCATTTAGTTTTCGAAAAACAACTCCGCTTATATATGAGTACTGGTTCGAACTCCTTCGTGATATGGACATGTAACTTAATCTTTTAGAATAATTAAAATCGTCCTCGAGAAGTTGGGATATAAGAAAACAACAGTGAGTTTGGCCCATAGCCATTGCTTGAAAAGCAGCTGATTTAAAGCCATGGTTCTCGAGCAAGATATTCAATTGCTTATCTCAGAAATTCAGAAAAAAAATTGTTTGATTTTAAGTGAAAGAAAAACTCAGATAATGTCTGTTTTACTCACATTGTTCCCATCTTGAATATTTATTTGGTGAAGAAAATTTATTCAAAAAATAGTAATAGTCCTATGTTGTATGAACTTGCAAAAATGATTAACCAGTATTTTTTAATAAAAAAAAATCCAGAACCTCATATGAGCAGTTGTCATAACACAATGGTGAATGTGAGAACGACTTGTTTTCATATTTTTTCATTTGATATGATTTTTAATTTTTTTTATAAATGCTTACTAATGCTTCATATTCTACCGACTTTTAATAGCAATAAGAATTACACGTACTGTTTAAAAAAAGGATGTTTAAATTTCTAGGATTCTTATGATAATATTATCTAAAACTTTTCATTTGTTTACCATCTATGTCAACATAATACTTGAATCTTCCACAATTCTTCCCCGCAATATCAGATCTGCTTTTCTAATAAAAAAAATACTTGGAATCTCCTAAGGTGAGAAAAATATTAATATAACATTTTGTCACCTGTGTAAGATTCTACGAATATGTTGACAGTGGTGGTGAACATATGGAGACACTATGTACGGAATAGGATGTTAAAAGCTTTGACATATTAAACGGGAATACGGAGAATAAACTTTGTAAACCCTCAAATAGTTGTTCAATGTTCCAAGTCAATATCGAGTTTTCAGCCTCTCGAGAACACCCGTGAGATAATTTTTCTAACTGTCAAACTTCAAATTAAATGGCTGACATTTATCAGATACATTTTAGTAATAAAAAATCTATTTTACCCAGAATGCAATGTCAAATTGCAATTTATTTCAGACAAGATGTTTATTACTTATACAAATACTATCTCTATTTACCAAATTCTCCGCATAAACAGGGTGTGACACAAGGTTAATTTCTTACGCAGAGTTTAACAAGTTTGAATTCTGAGTTTTCCTTCTCCAAGACTGGTTGCCTAACCTAGGTTAAAGAGTTCAGTCTGTCCTACTATCTACCCATAGCTGGAGGAGGAATAGTTTGATTCATACTTTTCCCAATGATATTAGCGCAATGTGAAATGCAAACAGCTTCGTCCAGGATTTCAACTCGGCTCTTGATGTCCATTTACTGCGCTGGAAGCCATTACGTCATGTGCCTCCATATATATCAATAATATAAACCAGCATTTGACCAACCAGTTTCAACCCTCTGAGACATGTCTAGGTGTTATAGCAGTTGGCACCAAGTTGACAATGACACTAAATATGAAGTATTTAATGACATGGCAAACATTTCCCAAGAGGGGCAGACAGACTGCATCGTGAAACAAAGTTTAAGAATCAGTTTCTATTTCTTGCATAAACAGAGAATTTAATTCACTTTTACGTAAGCTTGTTTGTTCGTAAAGTCGCTACTCATGTAATATATCTTGGGCAGGAATATTCTGACAGAGCCCATCCCTCTCCAGATCAAAACATAATTTGAATTCAGAGTTTTTTCTTCTCCCAGACTGGTTTACATACTAAAGTTAAAAATCTCAATATGCTTTATTATTTACCCATAAATGGAGGGATAATAGTAGGATTAATAACTTTCCCTTGGTTAGCATTTTGTGAAATGCAAACAGCTTGCTTCAGGAATTGAACTCGAGTAGTCGAGTACACTTCTTAAGAAGATAACTGTTACGTAACGAGAAACTTCAAAAAGAGAGTACGATAGGGAAATATAAAAATTTCAGTGCTTGTTATAATGCTTTCAAAAAAGGGTTGACTGTTCTTCGACATCTTTAATACTATATATTTCATTTTTTTTCACTTGTTTTTACTCCTAGTAGTGATAGTCCTATGTTGCATGAATTTCTTAGATAAAGCATTGCCAAGGGATATTAATTTTTACTAGTATGTCTTTCATCAAATTCTCTTGTTTTTACACCTAGTTGTAATAGTCCTAAGGATTTCTCAGATAAAGCATGCCAGTTGATATTTCTAGTTCTTTTATTGTATTGTCTTATTTTGAATCTAGTAGTAATAGTCCTAAGTTATATGAATTCTTAAGTAATGTTGTGTATACAATAAAAAAGGAAAATAATCTCCCCTTTGGCGAGCATTTGTATGCCGAAATTATTAACCAGTATTTTTTAATAAAGAAAAAATCCAGAACCTCATATGAGCAGTTGTTATAACATGGTGCCGGATGTGAGAACGACTTATATACTTAATATTACAGGAAAATGTAGATTACAAATGAGTTATGAATTTTTCCAAGATGACGTTGTGTATATATTTTTATGACAGCTAAATTATTGATTTAATCTTGTGCATAACATATACTAAATTCTTAGATAAAGCATTATCAAATTTATCACTTTTTGGCAACTATTTATTTCATCTTAATTCCTTTCTTTTGTACATTGTAGTAATAATCTTAATTTGTGAAAATTGCTTCGATGAAACTTTTTCAGGTCTCATGGATTTTGTACTTGTATTTCTTTCATCTTATATCTCATACTTTTGCACTGGTAGTAATAGTCGTGCTTTGTGGGAATTTATTTGAGGAATCATTGTCAATTATTACTGATTTTTAATTACGAAGACGCAAAAATAATAAGATATGCATATTGTTTTATTTATATGGGAATACATATTTTGGATTAGTAAATGTTTGTAATTTACCTTTCAATCATTCCTCATACAGGTTTTTATGGGGAAGGGATGTCTTATCTTCCTCTGATTCAAATTTCTTAGGCCTTTAAAGCTGATCTAATAATACCTATCATCCTAATGACCTTTTGTCCGGTCTCAATAAGTACAAGCCACTCACTGATGGCAATAAAATCCCAATGTTATGACCACCATGATGAGAACCTGACACGGTTTAACTTACATCCGAAGATATGCTCCATGCATAACTTTCTTGCTATCAATAACTTTCCGCGCGTAATTAGGTTTCACACCAGGCGAAACGTGATGAGGTTTGTGTTGTGTAGGGAAGTTAAACAGATTACTGATATTGCTTTGAGCGTAGAAATACTTCACCTAATGGCGATTCTCGCAAAATAAAGAAGAGCACAATTCTGAAGAGGACATTCGTTATTTGAAAATGTCTCATGTTGTCTCATAATTATGAACACGCATCTCATAGTGAACCGTTATTATGATTTTTCAAAACATCTTCACAGTAGGATGGAATTGGCTGTTTTGTGGACATTTTGATTGAAGCTTGTAAATTTTTCAAAAAATAGGGTAAGCCACGTATTTCGGTCAGAATTACAACAGGAATCCATTTTATGACCTCAAAGTTTCGCTGTGCTGGAAATAATTAAAAGCACATGAAATTTAAAGAAAATATCTAAAATCAGACTTTGGAAGATATTAATAGCACATGTCAATATCAAATTAAGTTTAATGAATACACACAGTTTTACTTGGCTTTCAGCTTCTAATAAAACAATTATGCATGTCATGTACCTGAAATTCATACTGGAAATAAACTTTACCGATAAATATTGTCTAGTAAAAGAGCAGCCGAGGCAGAACTGAATTAAAATTAGTTAAAGAGATTGCATGAAGGTGTTTGTTTTAAAACATAGATATAAGTAATGTGTTCTACATCGGCGGTTTAATAATATTCTCAAATATATAGAAAGAATTTCCGTATTTTTCTTGCCCCCCAAAATAGAGGGTATTAACTTAAAATCTGGCTATTCTTTTTTTACTGAAATAGTCAGAATAATATATTACTAAACCTTTCAGTCCAAAATCAGAATATTTTCATAAACTATGAGACCATTTCTTCTTAAAATTAACTTAGAATATAGCTGAGCTAAAATGATATTTTAATGGTTGCAGCACAATTTTGATGATATATGCACAAATGTTATCATTAATTTTTCAATGAAATTGTCAACTTCAAAACACCTTAACTTCTCAGTAAAAATGATAGACAATGAAACAAAAAGGTAAATATGCAAATGTTCTATGACACTAAAAAAACAATAAAAGTAGTCAATGTCAGGTCTTAGCCAACTGAAATTTGACTATTTTTCTTTTTTTTTTCATTGACATTCAAATTTCCTATGATTTTATTTCCCTCTACGTTATATAAATTTTATCTCTTCAAAACCATTAATGCATACATGCTCCCAAAAAACAGTTGCCTCTTTAGATTTTCAACATACTGCCTATAAATAAATGCACTCTTCCACTTTTTTTAGAAAAAGTTAATTTTCTTCTATAAACAAAACATAGCAATATTTTATTATTTCTCGAGGAACAGTATACAATTTAAACGTATATTATTAGGTATTGTTTTTTCACAAAAAATCTGCAGTTTCCAAATTTGGAAATCAGAATTAAAATCTCAACACTGAAAAATGCTGAATGCTATTTCGAAATTTCCTGGAAGCAACGTCCTGTAAGACAACATTTGTACGGCCTTTTATCACCATCCTCGCAAACCACCAAAGAAAAACAATAAATACATGCTGGACATTACAGGAGCAGTAAGGTCGGTCTCATAAGTGACGTTCCCCTTTGCATTCATACACATGAACGCCCCAGTATTGCCCAACCATCCTAAACTTACATCCATCAGCTCCGTGAAGGCACTGGATACTGTACAGATCACCTTCCAATAATGATGGCCGATAGGGATGGTTGGCGTGAGATTCAAAGCAATCCGTGCTGTCAGCATACCTTGATGTTAATGATGATGAGAATGTGGATGTTTTAATAACGGTTTACTTGAAACTGTAATTACAACGATTAATGGATTGTTTTATACAGAAATTAATATACTAATTGATTGAATTTAACGGCAACTCCCCTAAAGTTATTTTATGCCTACCAATTAGGGTCGAGCATTCGTTGAATTTTTGCGTAAATGTTTCTTAACTTTTTTTGTTTACAAATAGATATGTGATATAATGTATTCCAATCTAAAACAAATAATCTACACATTGTTATATGATTTTAAGTGACTAATTGAAATTTCCAGAAATGATTAAATAGCCATATTTGATTAATTTGGGTGGACTCAGATATGTACAACCACAACGAGTCAAAGTGTACCTGAGAGTAATGGCAAAGAAGGGGTACTCCATTCTCCCTTAACATCATATGCTTTTTTGTGGATACCCCAAGTCTGCAGGTGATACAATAAGCGTATTGTAAGAGCTGTCGATAGAAAGACACCACTATAAGAATGCAAATGCAAATAAAATATATGTATCTGTTCAAATAGACAAAATGATTGCGAGTGTACCTGACATAGAGGAATGTACATATGCGTATGTATGAAATTGTTTTTTAAGAAGAGATTTTTTAAGCGTTTATAATAAATTTTTCCCAATGCTATCTGTATCCGTTATATACTTTTCTCCCAAAAGTTTTATATACCATTCCTCCTAATTCTACCCAGACCTACATTGATAGTTCCTGTTAGTGTCATCCTTATGGGTTAAATAGATCAAAAACGGAAGTTAACAAATGTGTATAACTAAAAATAATAAATAGAACAAACACGTCTTCGGCCTAAAAATGACCTGAGTGTTGACATGCCGTTTAATTCAACCAGCCCACCAACCAACCAACCAACCAACCAACAGTTTTTTATCGATTATTTAAAAGTTTTTTTAATAAAGGTTAACAAAAAACAAAACAAATATATATGTATCTCTCTCTCTCTCTCTCTCTCTCTCTCTCTCTCTCTCTCTCTCTCTCTCTCTCTCTCTCTCTCTCTCTCTCTCTCTCTCTCTCTCTCTCTCTCTCTCTCTAGGAAATTGACGGACGAAAATTCTGTTGGGTTTCGCACCCGGCGAGGGAAAGCTGTTAAAAAGTCGAGCCGCACTGATGAAAAGTAAACTTGGAAACACATGTCTGTGGATGACTGGTATATATATATATATATATATATATATATATATATATATTATATATATATATATATATATATATTATTTTGGCAGCAAGTTATTATTTAGGCAGGTATTGTCATAAAAAAAATATTCCGTGGTCTTTAACAATACATGCCTATATATATATATATATATATATATATATATAATATATATATATATATATATATATGTTTAGTAAGTTAGTTTCACAGAGCGTTGTCAATTTACTGACCGGTTGTCTAGAAAGTTACAAACTTGTGTCAGACAAAACTATCATTGGTAAATTCCTATTTATATTTCAACGCAGTTCAAGTTTGAAATATTATTTTTAGGCATCTTAATTAACATGCTTCTTTTTTGGCGCCAATGAAGTCTTGAGAGTCTTTCTTTTTTTAAAGGAGGAATGCTGATGTAATAAACACAGTATTATCTACCGGGAAAAAATAAATGCTCAGAGGAATGATGGAAACAAGATCGATTACTTTTCTATAATTTATTTACGTTCCAACTTATTCTTGTGTCTGTTTAAAGTCGGCAGGTTGTGCGCCACAGAGGGAGCCGGGATTTTTTTCAGTTTTTGGGCGGTAAGGCCAAAGAACACCGGATAATTCGTTTTCGTATTTTTAAAATTCTATTTTCAAGTATTTTTCGTGTTTTTTTTTTTAGGTATTGAACGTTAATTATCTAACAAAACTACAAATAATATAGAAATATAAACTTTTAAAAAATGTTAAAAAGTGACTAAACCATTAAAAGCACTTAAAATAGAGAAATATAAATAAACCAAAATTGAATTCTCTCTCTCTCTCTCTCTCTCTCTCTCTCTCTCTCTCTCTCTCTCACACACACACACACACACACACACACACACAAACACACACACACACACATGAACACTTTCACAGATACACAGATAGACAGATAGATAGATAGTTACGTGCGGGGGGCAGCAGCTATCGTCAAAATTTAAATGAACTCGACGAATCGAGTTCAAATTATGTATGCTGTTTGTGTTTCACTTTAAGTAAGGTCATCAGAAAAGAGAGACTTCTATCTCTCATATATATATATATATATATATATATATATATATATATATATAAAGTAAGTAAAAAAGTAAAGTCGTTGGGGCGGCTTTATGTCGGTATCAGCCAATCAGCGAGGGAGTCTATCCCCTTTTCACTAGCGCTAGACAAGGAGATTGTTTTTTGCGTCTGAGGTGGAGCGCCACACCTACCATCAGCTCCTTACTTTACCGCACAGATCCCTGTGCTACTCATACGCTGAGTTGGCGAGGACCGGGATCGAACTAGGAACCTTGTGGTTTCTAGCCGAACGCTCTACCACTGAACTAACCCAAATTGTAATAAATATCTATTTATATATGTATTTATATGTATTTATATATATGTGTGTGTGTGTATATATATTTATATATATGTGTGTCTGTGCGAGTTTTTGCATGTGTGTGAGGGGCATATAAACTGGATTGGCAGATCATAGTTAGTGAGTGCGATTTTCACTCGGTACTCCATACTTCCGGTCTGGTTGTATGAATAAGCTAATCATTAATGTATACTGAATATATCTATATGAAAATAATGAAGGTAGCACAATTTTGAGTATGTGTATGCATTTATGGGTTGTTATCACAAAAAAAAAAAACATTCTTCGTAATTTCTCCATCCCTGTTGTCTTACATACGTACATTTCTATGTATGCAGCGTATTTATCAGAGACAATAATAAATTATAATCATTAAAGCGCATTGCAAAATGGGATACTTCATTAAAACTTTATGAAATTTTGATAATATTTTGGCAATCTTATAGAATTCATACACAAATATATATGGAAATAAAACACTAAAATTAATAATGAATAACACGAGGTAATTATTTATTGAAATTGCCTTTTAAAGATTATTATATAAATTGAATATCCCATAACTGTGATAAACATTATCTGTAGATTCACACAATACAGATATCAGGATGAGTACAAACAGCATCAACAATTTAAGATGTTGGAAATTTTACTATTTGTATGAGTGTCGAAACACGGAAATAAATTCACATTTATTCCTGTAGATTATTTTTTGTAATTTATCTAGCCACAATCATATACCTACGTATATATTCTTATATATATATTATATATATATATATATATATATATATATATATATATATGATAAAGGGAATGATTTACCGGTAAAGGATATTGAGTTAATCCCAATACTTGGTTGATACAAGTATTAATCGGATAATCCAGTGTCATAACAAATATAATGATACTAATCAATGTAATACTATATATATAATATATATATATATATATATATATATATATATATATATATATATATATATATATATATATATATATAATGATAGGCAGCAAATATAAAAATTGTTTACAGACAAAAGTGGCAAATTGTAAATTAACAGAACAGGTTTAATGTTAAAAAGCATGGAATTTTATGTCTATATCTATATAAATATATAAGAAGTTTGGTATGTACGTATCGACGTATACGTCCAAAACGGGAGGTTACTCTGATTCGAAATCCTGCATAAACATTAATATCCTTCTCCTAACATGCCAAATTTGGTTTCTGATTTTTAATAATTAAGCGGTATAATTCAATAATTAAGAAAAAATTAAGAAATACCTTATACTCCCCTCTTCACCCCCCCCACCCAACTCACGTCGGCATGAGTTTAGTATTGAACTTACCAGACAGTATTTGATGTGGGTACACCTCCGCACACACCTCTTATACTTTATGAAAAAAAAAACAATGTTCATTTCTAATAAAACAAAAACTACCCTCCGACACTATCCCCTGTCCTGTCGGCACAAATCGAAACCTTCCTAT
>CM042148.1:4383253-4393253 GCA_023376005.1 Doryteuthis pealeii
AATCTTTAAAAATTGATAAAATTTCGGTCAAATGCAGCTCATATAATCATATGAGCTGCATTTGACCGAAATTTTATTTATTTATTTTATTTATTTTATTTTATTTTATTTTATTGTAGATAAACCAAACCATATATTTAACACAAAATATATTTAACTATTTTGCCCTAGCACTTAATAAAACAAATGAAAGGCTGTAATAATTAAATTATGTACACAGGTCCAATATAAGTATGTAAAGAAAAAGAAAAATCGCAATCTTCTATAACCGTTAATAGCGTCATATTTCAAAGAAATTATGAGACATAATGTGTGGTCCAAATAATATATATATATATATATATATATATATATATATATATATATATATATATATATATATATATTAGATAATATGGGGGATATATTTCTAAAAATATAGTACTCAATATCATTGATAGAGCGTTTATATTTCACTTAAGACAGTAAGTCAACACCTGGCTACTGACATAGGTAAAAACTATTAATAACCAGGTGTTGACTCCATTTCTACGCTACCTTAAATCACACACACACACACACACACACACATATATATATACATATGTATATATATATATATATATATATATATATATATATATATATATATATGAGTGAATGTTCTCGCTTCGACAAAAATCCTTGCTAGTCTGTCTAAAAAAAATTAAAGGTTTAGATCTTCCTCAGCAAATCATATTCAACATTCGTTTGACAAGAATCTCTAGATCGGCAATTCCATGGCAGATCACCCAGAAAAATGTTAAATTTTCACCAATCCTTTTGAATTTTTCTGAAAAATTTTAAGTTATTGATGATTGATGATTTTTTCATAGCAAGATCAATGTCCCGATGTGGCACTAAATTTAAGACAGAAGTTTTTTTCTATTATCATTTCACATATATTGAACATTATTTGTACTAAAAAGAGAGTTTGGTGTTTTCCCAGAACCGAAGCTACAACACCAGTTAAATCTTTGCAAATCGGAAATCATTAATAATTTAAAACTGGTTAACTTTCAGACTTTTTTGATAGCAGATTTTGGGTTCCTTAGGCAAAAATACTTCTATAAATCAATTTTTAGACGTATGGAAGCAATAGAACTCAATTTACAAACAAAAATAGATTTAAAAAATGTCGCCATTTTTTTGCCACCAACCAACTAAATTTGGAAAGTTAAAAATCGGTATAACTCCTCCAATGTTTGGAATTGGAAGCTTTAATTTTGGGGAGTGTCTAACTTTCCTCGACAAAATTTCAGAAATATTGAAGTGAGAAATTTTAACCAATCTTAACAAAATGTTTTAGTTTCAGTTCTGAGCAGAAACTAAACTTTTTGGTACAAATAATGTTCAATAGATATGAAATGATAATAGAAAAATCTTTGTCATAGATGCAGTGGCACATCGGGATATTGATCTTGCTATGAAAAAAGAAAAAAATCATCAATAACTTAAAATTGGTTGGCTTTAAGACTTCTTTATAGCATTTATGGATTCCTTTTAATGCTTTTATAAACCAATTTTTAGGAGCAGGGAAGCATTAGAATTCATTTTACAGACAAAAATAGATTACAAAAAGTCGCAACTTCCCCCAAATTTGGAGAGCTAAAAATGGACATAACTCCGCCAATTCTTGGAATTGGAAACTCAAATGTTGGGTATTGTCTAACTTTAACATGTGCAAAATTTCAGAAAAATTGAAGAGGATGGGTGACATGGCCTGGATTGTTTGACATGGAATTACCAAGATGCAAATCCAAATAATCCATATATCCGTAAGAATCTCGAATAGAAATAAGGTGATCTTCACACAAGGCAACTGGAAAAAGAACATCGCTAACTAGAATATAGTAAAGCAATTACTCTTGTTCTCTGAACTGTGGCTGAATGATTTGTTGTTAACCGATGACAAAATCGGCATTCATTATTCCAAAAAATTCTATCTGCTGCAATTTTCAAAAAATGTATTTCACCTAGGCTAAGCCCTTTCTCATTCACCACTAGATGTTAACTGCTAATGACTGGGTCAACGGAACAGATCACCGACTCTGATAAGAACACATATATAAATTGACACTCAAACACACAGAAATATAAAAACAAACACACAACAAAAGAAAAATATCTTTAAGAAAGACTGGGTAAAATATATTTTATTCTTAAGATATTATTTTTAACATTTCAGACACAAATCTATTCGTCCGGGCGATGTTTTTTGTAAGGACGGGTCTACATTTCCCCAAAATAACTAACCAAATTATTTTATTTTAATTAACTTTTTTTATAAAATCGTACACGTACACATATAATCGACACTGCATCTCTTTAATAAAGAAATCACAGCTACTCGCATTCCACTTACTGTTGCTCCGTAAAATATTAAGTAGATACAATACTAAGAATTTAAAATCATAACCATTCTTGTTCATAAACATTTCTAGCGATTAAGAATTGCCACAAATATAACAAATTTCCCCCCACGGGGACAAAATACAACACGATGTCAAGATTATCATAATTGTGTGTACTAACACAAAAATGCTCAGGAGGGTCTTATCAGATATTGGCATTTACTCTACCATTTTAAGTGCAATGGAAAGCTGTTGTTTCTAGGGTTACCCCTTCAAGATGGGTGACTTAATTATTAAATCCGCGACCACTGACGACACGGGCACAAAGAATATTCCTGGAAATCGATATAAAGAGAAAGAAAAAACATTTTCAAATGGATATTTTCTTTTTATTTCCAGTCGTTTTCCAAATAATAAAGAACTTTTGAGTAATCGTATTTTCTTTCTTTCTTTCTTTTTTCGTTCTTTCTTTTCTTTCCTTTTATTTCTTTTCGTTTTTCAAGAATTGCGTCAATGGAATTCAGGTGAATTCTTCAGAAAGTATCAGACAAAATAAACCTTCCATATTTAATTAACGAATTAATCAAATTAGATTACTAATTTCGTGTATTTTTATAAAATTTTGGTTATTTATAATTTATCAGAAAATTAACAAAATGCGACGACTGTTAACAAAAATTAGTTTTAATCATTCTCTAGGCGATTAAGATCAGGCAAATCTGGTGTTAATCTTATTAACATAGAGTTTTTTAAAAATTAAGTGAACTTTACCCAGAAATTTGATCAACTTTTGTGGAACATAAAAATATCTGTGAGAAAATGGTTTCCTATTAGAATAGATAGTCTAACTGTTTACTCTCACCGTGAATTAATTTGTTTAACCTGAAATAAAAATGTTATCTGAAGACTATCACTTAAGCAAATCCTCTACAGTAAGGTCCATGTTGAAACAAGAAGAGCTGTAAATATTTTTTTATTAATATGTAAATCACAATTACAGTTATAATTGTATCTTTTCTTTCTAAAGTAAGCAATATTGAAGAAGATTTTAATACATATTGTCACTCTTCGTATTTGAAATCGGTTGTTCGATTACATTTTCAGAGAATAACCACAATGAAGCTTTTTCCAGGCCAGCATAATCTTTTGTTGAAATGGTGGACAGACTGGACATGGGTAAAAGTAAGTTCAGGCGAGTAGTCTATTGTCTGTATCGACCGGAAAGCGAGGGGGTGTATACCATTTTCTCTAGCGCTAGAAAAGGGAGATTGTTTCGCGTCTGACATGGAGCACCACACATGCCACCAGATACCCATTTTACTACACAGATCCAATCTGTGCTAATGATGCGATCAACTGGCAAGGGTTAATATCTAAGCAAGACTCTTATGGTTCTTAGGCGGATGTTCTACTGACTGATGAGGCATTAGTTTATTTGTCTTTGTTTTAAAAACATCAAGCAAATTATTTAACTATTAATATCAGTCTGATCTCACTGCTGATCTTAAACTTCTGACTAGATCATATAAAGGCGTAGTCAATTTACTTTTTATAAAATCCAGTAACTGATCTTCATTCGGGAAACTTGTCTGGCTTTATTGCTGATATTGAATGTATGGGTAGATAATAAAATTATTGCGTAGCAATCATAAGTATATTGCCCTTTTCTTTATTTCGTAAGTTATCAGGTATATATATATATATATATATATATATATATATATATATATATATATATTAGTGTAGCAGAGACATGGAGTCAACGGCGTTGGTATGGCCTGGGAGCAAGAAACTGTCAATTATCTACGCAGGTGACTTCTGTCTCCGCTAGCCTAACTTAGATACACATGCTCTATCAATGATATTGAACATGCTTAACTTATACATATAATTAAGTATTTCATCAAGTCGGTAGAGTGTTCGGCTAGAAACCACAAGGTTCCTAGTTCGATATCGGCCCGCGCCAACTCAGCGTATGAGTAGCACAGGGATCTGTGCGGTAAAGTAAGGAGCTGATGGTAGGTGTGGCGCTCCACCTCGGATGCTAAAATAATCTCCTTGGTCTATCGCTATTGAAAAGGGGATAGACTCCCTCGCAGCATGGCTGATACCGACATTAGGCTGTCCCGACGACTTTACTTTACGATATATATATATATATATATATATATATATATATATATATATATCTTAATCATCCTATGGGCAATATTAAGTAGCTATGTAAAGAAGATCCGTCAAAATATTTTATTTTTAAATGAAAATTAAACGAAAAAAGTAGACAGATTTATTTGGAATAATAATGATCATGTCAGAAGTGGGCATCTTATCCTGGTTTAATTCCAGTCCCACTCACATTATATTGTCACCTCCACCAACAACAACAACCATAACAACAATAACAACAACAATAATGACAACAATAAGGATAATTACCACCCAACAATCCCTAAAATGTACGGTTTTCCTAAAATATGCACAACATACACACACACATACACACACATAAATATATATATATATATATATATATATATATATATATATAATATATATATATATATATATATATATATATATAGGTGCTGTTCTTCTTGTTGACAATGTAAGCTAGACTGGAATTAAACCAGTTTGGGGATCTACTTTCAATATTTCCATGATTATTTACTATGATATGTTGCAAGACGCCCTAAGGGAAACGCTTTCAAATTACCCTTGTACATATAATAATAAAAATACGCAATAATATTTTTGGAAGAAAGTGATCAGTCATATGTTGTTTTTAAGACGGAAGCAGAGGTGTCAGAACGCCAGAGATATAAATTACATAACAACAATATGCCTACCATATGTGAGTGAACCATATTAACAGATCTCAAGGATGTGTCGACATCACAGCATTACGATGCTTTTTTTTTAATAGCACATATACAACTGTCTCTCCGGAACTGTTACTTCACGGAAGAAAACTTTACAAAAGTTTCCACTTATCACCGAATGTGAAAAACTATATAAAGAAAAATTAGGCATATAAGATAAAATATCTAAACGTTTTGTATGTCAGACACTATCTAGTGGGAGGCACGTGGAATAACGGTTATTGTCACGGGAAATGGAATAAGCGAGCCAGTTTCATATTTTGGGCCTAGTTGTTTACGTTCCAGTTCACGGCATAGTAAATAGTATGACAGACAAAGATCTTTGGCTTTGATACCACATCTGGCCCAGAATATAAAACCAGTCTAGAATATGACAGCCAGTTATCGGAAATACACAATGATCTCACGTGCTATTTTGAACAAATGCGGGGCAGTACCCCACAAAAAGCAGTTTTATTGTCATATCGCAAACCGTCTAAGAGAGAGAGAAAGAGAAACACAGAGAGAGAGAGAGAGAGAGAGAGAGAGAGAGAGAGAGAGAGAGAGAGAGAGAGAAGAGAGCAACACATGCTAGTCACTGTTAAAGAAAATAAAGACAAACTCATACGTGACGTTCATCTTTTGACTCCTTCACATGATCACACTTGTCATTGACCAATCAGTAAAAACTTATATTCATCGACTCTGTGCGACATGTGTGCCGTGTAAAGGAACTGCCAAGCACGATGGCTAATAGGGATACATGCCGAGAGTGGGCCAAGAGAATCCGTGCTGTTGACACACCTTGATGAAAATTATGAAAAGGTGGAGATACTCCGCTAAAAGAATAACCTTTTATTTCAAACTTCTTGTGAGAGATGGGTTAGGTAAATAAAATCTAGAGGAAGAAAGACTTGAATTATTTTCTCCAAACTAACATGCAAATGAGATCTCATCCTTTCCTTTATGATTTATTTGTTTTTACTTCTTTGTTACATTTGAATTTATCCTTTTTTTCTTCTATTTTTCTTATTTATAAATAGTTCGTTTTGTTTTTCTTTCTGTTTTCTCTCATTTTACTCAAGCGCGTCCCTATTCTTCACCACCTTTATATTTCTAATTCTCTTTTTATTACATTGGACCTTTTTACTCTGCGTCAATATACTTATTTAATCTGTACTAGAAAGTTTTGTCTCAAAATCGAGTGACGGGCTGTGAATGATATCAAAGCATAGATCACGTGTCATAGCCACCTCTCGGAACGATAGATTGTTGGAGAAAGAGAAAAATAAAGGAAGCGGCGTACAGTTAACTTTTATACAGATGTGTACGTAAAGATGGTGTGTGTTTCAGCTCTGTCAGGATTTCTTCGCTCAGTTGGACAAGCATTAGAAAAATCTCTAATATAGAATCAAATGGTGTATGATATTAATGAGAATAGGATTTAATCTGACTTGAATGAGTCAAAATGGAGGGTATGACCTTCATCATTCTTAACTGTTTGCTTACATGCATGAGACAATTCTCATTCCATCCGGATTATACAGAACGCCGGAGTATGGATCGACTGAAACATTTAACAATAGCAACCGAAATTTCAAATAAACATTCATAATCTCATAAGTCAAACACAACTTTGTGGTGTCAATGAGAACCTCAACAATCAAGCAAATTGATTGATCGATTGATTTTAAAAGCATTTTGTTAGATTATCATATTTGTATAATTGTTTGTTTGTTTTGATTTACAACATATCAATCCTCTTTCGTGTCATTTAATGACGAATCAAGTCATATTGATAAATAATCAAGTTGCTTATAGTATCTCCTGTTGTTTATGTTGTCACCCAATTAAATATTATTCCCTGTCGGCTGGGGCTGTAGAATACACTGACTGCACCTCTGCAGAGGAATACGACTAGTGAAGCATAAGGACGAAATTCTGTTGGCTGAGCAGTCCATGACAAGCAAAATCCTCTTTGATCCTTACCCGGGCTAGACAGGCAGTCGAAGAGGCTGGTCACATCAAGCCCTGGCACCTATTATGATTGCCCCAACCGTATTGCTTTTATAGTAATTCCTGAACCTTTTTTGTATATGTGCTGGATTGCCGGTGTGTGACGCCAAACTGCATCGTGGTGAGGTTTCAGTTCTGGAGCTCTGGGGAGTGTGAAGAACCCAATCCTGGTAATTATTCCAGGTCCACTCTGGCCGGTGTGGTAGAACCTACAAGGGTTAAATAGATAAAGAAATTAGTTTTAAAATCATTGAATACCCAACAAAAATGTATAAAACAAAAGCGTCTTGGTCATAATATAATACAATAGTTAACATGCCATTACAACCAACCAGCAAACATTTAAGTATTGAACAGTCTCATCGCTGCTTAACTTCGATGATTGAACGAGAACCGATGATTTCAGTGTGACTTGACTGCAATCATCTTGATATAGGCTGTAAAAAAATGTGTCAGAATTAAATAACCATCAAATTAGCATTCTAGGAAAAATAATCTTCTAATTACTATTAAAAAAAACTTCACGTACGCCATTTAATCAGAGGTTTTCTACAAGGAAAACATCTTGCTGATATTGAATTACTATTTGGATTTACCTATTTGAAAGTTTACTTTTTCTCTATTTAATACAACATGGATTATAAAATGTTGATTGACTTGGGACTTTAGACTAATCATATGGGACTGAACTTAAAGTAAACAATTTACACAAGTTTATTATATTTATATCACATCATCCAACATATGTTAACTCCTCTTGAAGTATATTATGCCTAGAAGCTAGGAAATTGCGTTCGTTGTACGTTCACATTGTGATGTTTTTGTAGTTGTTTCTTAACATGTTTTCTTCTGCTTAAAAATGATTCGAATTCAATTGGACATGTTGAATATGAGGCATTTTTTAACAAATCTATTTTACTTTAAAAAAGAATTTGTGCAATTCAGCTCATTTGACGTGTACTACCGTAATCCAAATTATATGTGTACTACCTTATTCTGAACAAGTTGTGTGAAATTTGGTTAACAAACAGGTTGTGAAAAATCAGGACACAATAATAACAATATATTCAGTTATAATCCACATGGCGTATTTACCTAATGTTATTTTGGACTTCCCTGACATGAATATCCAACAGAGGTATTCATGAGAAAAGCAGCGTGCTTCCAACTGCCAGCCAGCTGACTTCAATGTCTCATATTGGGATTTGTGGTTAGATATGGAAACGCTTATGCGATTAGGGGAACTGTAGCCCTTTAAACTCAAACGGCATATCACATCTATTTGTATAAAAAAAGAGCAAACTCGTATTCCCAAATATATAATAGATAATTCAAATTGGAGATTTAGGGATTTTTCTATTTTTTTCCTGTCTCATGGGCTGAAGATCCATACGAAGTGAATGTAATCATGACATTCCAGATTCAAGATTAATTCTAATGAATCAATTTTGATCGGTATTAGGAACAAAAACAACGAACTGACATTCAAAACGAGACATGATGCTTAAAGAAATGCACCGATCTGATTGGCAACTTGTATTTAAAACTATCTTAACCACTTAGTAGCTTTAGAGAAGAGGAGATTTAGATAGCCAAATCAGCAAATATAGCTTTCTTAGATAATTTCTGGATGCGTGGATTGAATATTGGCGTTTAATAGAAACTTCTGAACTGAACAGCGTTAAAACCAAAAAGGGTTATCTTAGGTATGACATTAAACTGAATTTGATGGCGAGAGTCCAATTGTGAGAACTTTGGAGTGTGGAGCACCCCTATATTGTCACTCTGAACTGGAGTATTAGTACATGTTAGGGTTACATCAACAGGTCAAATAGATATGATTAAAGGTGTACTTGATGCTAAATAGAATACTAAATACTAAACAGTTACTTAAATCATGTATTCTGTATAAAATATTACAATTAGATAGGAATGTTCGAAACCAAACAACTCAATAATTTGTATTGAATAGGATAGTTGATAATATAGAGATAGATAATAGTTATATATATATATATATATATATATATATATATATATATATATGTGTGTGTGTGTGTGTGTGTGTGTGTGTGTGTGTGTGTGTGTGTGTGTGTGTCTTTCTTAATTTATTAAGGGACAAACTTCCGGCTTCACCTGCTAGCAGCAGCAGCCTTTAGGGGACAAACTTCTGGCTCCACCGAGCAGCAGCAGCAGCAGGCAATCCTTGGGCAACATGGGTGAACTTATAAAGCAGTACACAGTCTTCCCCTTCCTCTGTATCCTTTACCCCTTGCGGGACAAAGGTGAGTCCCGGCTTTCCTCCTACTCTTTTTCTCAGCTACCCCTTCAGGGATAATTTCATACGGCTAGAAATCACACACCCAAGATGGTTGATAAGCCAGCTTCTACTCAGGAGTTAGTGCCTTCGGCTGAAACAATTTGCTACATATTAACCTTCGTATTAAAGGCTAAAAGAATCTTTGTTACAAGAGGAATAGTGACCAAAGACATATTTCTGCAGGAATAACACATTCAACACGAACTCTAAACAAACTCTACCATTATCAACAAACCGGGCTTCACTACTTACTCATTTGCCAGTAGCCTTTTCCGACCAAAACGAACTGAACATTGAACTCTCACTAATCACTTAATGAACCCAATGTTATATTTGTATATATGTATTGTACACTTAACGTATATTAAAGCATTGCAGCAGCATATTTTGTCGTCGTATGCTTGAATTTTCCACCTATCTTTCTCTCTGTTCCA
>CM042148.1:4403253-4448253 GCA_023376005.1 Doryteuthis pealeii
GCGATCAGCTTTATCCAGGTTTGGATCTCAGTTCACCGGATCGAACGTTACATTATTATTATTATTATTATTATTATTATTATTATTTATTATTATTATTATTATTATTATTATTATTATTATTATTATTATTATTATTTCCTAGAAATCCTACTCTGAGAATATGAAAATTAGAAATTCGAAGTCTACAGAAAATCTACAAATAAAAATAGCCTAAAAGATTTTGACACACAAAGCAACAAGTAAATTATTACATCAATTTATCTAAGAGCCTTCAGGATTTCCAAATCCAAACATTTACAAGAGAAAGAAATTTACTTAAAGAAAAGCATTCAAATATCGCCACAATCTAAAATATTAAGTTAAAAAGTCCGCCAATGAAATCAAATACCGTTAATAGAAGCTTTATGCAGTGAGAACACTACAAACTCCAGGCAGCAAAAATCCACTACATTGCATGACTAATTTCTTACTCCTTTATCTCATTTTCTCTTCAACTTTTTCTTCACCAACATATATTATCGTTAAGTCTGTTGTCAGCCTTATGTAATTAGAAAAAAAACAAACAATAACACAAAAACAAGCAACTTTTTGTTTTCTGTCAAGTACATCATACATCCTATCTCTAAAGCGATAGTCAACACCACAAATCTCACCTGATATACATCTACTAATCGGTCCGCAACCCAAATGCATATTTTTAGACAATTTCCCTGTGGCCTATCTTATTTCTTGATACTGTAGTCAAAAGTGCAGAAGCTAATTAAAAACTGTTAAAATTATGCGTCCTAATTTGCATCTTCACTTAAGAAATAAATGAAGAAAAAATGTCAGACACTCAATCTTATTAAGCTGAGGTAAAGGTTACCAGGATTCTTGAGGCATTATTTTTTTTTTTATATATGAACAAGCTCGGCCCTTGAAAATTCCACAAAATACATACATAATTGCACGAATTCTGCTTGCTTAGAAAATCATTGTTATATATATATATATATATTATATATATATATATATATATATATATATATACTGAGTGCATCTTACTATAAGAATACCTACATGCGATGTACAGCCCCCAAATAAAAACGCCTAGAGCTTAGAGCCTAGAGCTTAGAAAATTGCTTTCATTGAAAAGTGAATATTAAGATTTATTGTGTACTTATTTCTTAAATTTGAACCTAGTCTCATGTAATTTGTTATAAGCCTTAGTAAACAATTATAGCTTCAAATAACTATTCTATAATAATTTGCACACATATATTGGTCTCGAGTGTTCCCAACTGATATTAATAATTATATGGTTTCAAGTAATTATTTCCATGAAATAATAGTCATTTGTTTGCATACAGTTATATGGTTTCAAGTAACTAATAATAATAATCATTAAGAAAGAATTGTAGCTTCAAATGATTATTTCAATAGAAATAATCTACAGTTATTCGGGATGAAGTATTCCTATCTAATACTAATATTATTTAAACATATATATCCTACCATTAAATTGGGCCCTAACAGGTGTTAAGTATCTGGCAGCCATCCTTCGTTCCAGATGTAATGAATAAGTAAGCAAGCCAATAAGAATCCAGTGTTAACGTATTCCTTGTAAGTCCTTCGTCCAAGAGAATCCAAATGTCAATGAAATAACTCAGAATGGTATGTCTATTAATACAGCAGAAGCAGCAGCAGCAGTGCCAGTGATTGGACAATAAGAATCCTTCTCAGGTCACGTGTTTATAGGCGAGTCTATAAATAGGGGTGACCATTTACCTGATGCCTTATATCAATAAAAATTCAACAACAGGAACTTCAACTCCGGGAAAATAGCAAAGAAGAGATATTCCACACTTCTCAGATGCAGTTTAGCCCCATAACCAGAACACCTTCTGTCGAGGATAAGGTCAATATATTTCAAGCCCCGACAACAGGGCCAACTAACTTAGGGGTTGCAAGCAAAAATATGGACAGTCAAGCATTTTTTTTAAATTCAAAATTCAAATTATGGGTCTGTGTGGTACTGAACAACTTTTATCATGAATTGATGATATTTAGACAATGGTCTAGACGAACGTTTAGAAAAAAAACAATGATCAAGCCAGACTCGATATTCCTTCGAATAAAGTTATTGACAAAATATAGATATGCGAAAGTGTAACACTCCATATATTAACGAAAAGTTGCTCCATGTTACTTTTTCTTGTTTCATAAGCTGAAAATACACCTCATGCTAATGTTTGAAGATGTGGAAAACAATAATATAAATACAATGTTTCAGCTTTACACTATAACAAAATACCTGTTTCAGGGATGCTTCGACCAATAAAAACAGGTACTGGAAAATACAGAGTCATTGATAATTAAATCCTAACGAAGACACGACACATCTGCTGTACCATCACGAGCCAAACAGGTTATGAACCTGTGAGTGCGAGTTAATGACTAGAAGAACAAAATCTGCCTCTATCAACAGTGTTATAGTTTCGGCTGGAATTAATAAACAGCTTTACTTTCGTAGTCTCATTTATGTGTTTTACCATAATTGAAATTCGTTGGCAATTAAATTTTGTTGAGCTAATAAAATATAAAAAGAAGAATTATTTATAAAACATATGCCAACTTTGAGCTAATTTAATGCTGACATAAAAATGCCAGTAAATAATTCATAAGTGCCACTAATGAGGAGAAATATTTACATTTAAAACATACGAAATATCTGCAAAAGACTTAATAACGACGCATAGATAAGTACATTTTCCAATAAGTTGTTGTCCTTTTCTTAGCTTAGTTTGCCACAAGGTCAGAAATACAGCGCACCCAGTAGGAATGTAACTAACTAACAATGCACTAGTGTGATAACCATGATACAACGCCTGAAGACTAAAACTGAGAAACTAGATTCGGCACAAAGCCGCAAATAGGTGACATTTAGTGAACAGTATTCAATAGCTATTGATCAACCAGATTGGCTTTGTAACTTTTTGAACACAATGAGGGATCAGCTTAGATAAAAACGAAGTTTTCTTTTAAAATATCAACCCTATATAGATAGATATTTGGTACTTCCGGTGGTGTAATGGTTAGCAAGCTATATTTGCTGACCATTGATAGTGAGTTCGATTCTCATTAGTAAATAACTATATAAATAAATCTAAGCGAAGACAGACACCGACTCTGGTTGTAGGTTAGTAAAATGTTGCATATTGCGAAGCAACTGGTCGGCGCAGCCTTTTAATCTAACTAGGGTTAAACTGGGCAAGTGAAGCTATCATTAATCGGGATTTGCGTAAACTATGTCGGATTTTAAGCTCTTCTTTCTAGCTGGTTTTACCATTTTTCTTCATAGAAAAGACAATGAGATAGCAATGTCATAACTACATTTTACGCTTTCTGTAATTTGAAATAAATGGACAAGTCTTTTTTTTATTGTCGGGATTTTTATAGCCGTTGTATAAAAATAAAGTGAGATTAAGTTTACATAGCACTATTATTGGTTATTAAAAATCCTTATCAGCCCTTCTTTTCTGTTTTTTATTTCCATTTTCACTATTTGAAGAAGTAGAAACATCATTGCATATATCAATAAGGGACCTGGCTGAGTAATTTTGCAGAGAATAATAAAGTGTCCAAATTTGACACAGGTTGTGTCGTTAAAAATGAAATTATCCGCATTATATACGGGTTGTGTAGAAAGAGAATTGAGATTGAAGCTGTAATTATCAGGACATAGTGAATAAAACATTAATTTCCATCAAAAAAGTTTACTTGGCTAAATAAGTTTTCCAAAATTCTTAAACTTGCTTTCTGGTATAGTGTAAAGATGTTCCTTCGTATTTTCTTTAATGTCTTCCACATCTTGAAATACCTTGAGTCAAATCTTCATTTTTAAGAAACAGAAAAACTACTCGGATTTAGCTCTGTTTGATGCTGACTTGCACAATTCTACCTTTTGCTAAGCTTTGCTAATCAAGAAGTATGGAGACTACAAAACAAAAAAGCTTTGATAATTGACACTGACTCATCTAGACAAGAGTATAAAGTCATCAGTTTGTTATACAAGTGCTCAGCTGTACACATATCTTTATTTATATTTTAAAAGTAGAATGAAAAATAAAGCTTCAAATCTGATATTTTAAACAATACTTCGCACTTCGGATATGCTGATGATATTTTCTTATTAGTTAAACGCCAAGATAAAATAAAAATATTGACAGGAATTTGAAAGGATATCCGTTTATCGCTTTATCGATAAATTCAATTTCAATTATATAATATATTTCTTTAATAAACAATAGATTAATAATACAACAATCCAGAGCGTCCCCTGGCGATGTAAGGGTTAGCAAGCTAGTCTCGCAGTTCCATTATTACTGAATAGCGAGGTCGATCCTCGTTAGATGTCCCATATATGTGACCTTGTTTCCCATCCTTCGTATGGGTAGGATAAATACCCACCCTCCTCCAAACAAAGAAGAGGCAACCAGAATATCTGGTATCATCGTAAAAATGAAGGTGTGCCACGTTCAAACTTTAGATGAGGCCATGCACGTTTCAGTTTGCAATGATTTGGCTTAGAAAAAGTATGAATCCATCTGTTTTCTCGTTAGTTACAGATAATTAGTAGGACAGATTGGGTTATTTAAACTTGGTACCGTAACAGGTCTTAGAGATGAAAAATACTGATTTTAGAAATATTGATTTTAATCTTTTCATAAGTATACCCGTTCGTTAAACACCCCTAACAGTCAAACACTTATTGATGGAATGCAGATTTTTTGCTCACATCAGAAAACATTATTTTAAAGCAAACAATATGAAGGATCTATTTGAAAATGTTAACATTGGGGATATTTTCTCCTTTTTAAGGGAAATAAAATTATACCATAGAATATAGACATGAAACAAATCAATGCCATACAATATAATTCCCAATAATGCTAACACATTGTTAAAAGCAATTACTAAAAGTATATATATGAATACACTATATGTATTACACCCCAACCGCTAGGCATGATATAACCCTGGACGGGTTGATATGCCGTTAAAATTAATAAACCAACCAACCAACCGTTCGTTAGAATATTCTGGCTTTTTCCTCAAGAGATTATAACACTAAACAACATCTGATGGTAAAGGTTACAGTTTCTGGGGGTCTTGGGAGTGTAAGTACTTCTTCATTACACCTATTACACCCATGTTCATACTAACCTGAAGTAGTAATATCGGTTTGAGTCCCATCTTTGGTAAAGTAGATTTGTTTAAAAATCATACGTATTCGATAATACTGTGTGCAATTGTTAAAGAATTTTCAGAGACAAATGTACTAAAATGTAAATATAAAAGCCATTCCATAAACCCTTGGCTTGGAAATAATCATCAACGGGTTAATATGCCGTTAAAATCAATCTCTCTAACAATTTGTTTCAAAATTGATCTTATGACGCATCCATGCTACAAAAAGTAAATACGTAAATGTTAAAATAAAAGAATGTCTCGTCTTAATTCCTGTATTTTTAATCTTATCGAAACAAAACAACTATTATACATAATCGGATTAATAGGTCTTATCAAATTTCTTCTTCCCACATAACATTTTACAAAGAACTTCATAGAATAAAATTAATTAATAGAGGCTTTGCAAATTACGCATGGGATAAATAATTAATGAGAAAAGTTTAATGAACGTAATATGCAAAAGCTTTTTAACAAAATTATCTTTGATAAATTTGCGTAATTTAAATCTAGCTGTTTTGTTCCCACCTATTATTTAAGAACACAACAATCGTTTGTTTTTTTAATGATGATATTATAATTCTATACTATTTTTTAACATTTCATCTAGTACAGATTGAATTTTTATAGACTAATTTATTCCTCCTTGAAAATAATTAATAATTTCAAATCTATCTAATGGTTCAATAAAATGAAATGATACAATTATTAATTATTTATGCATTTACACTTTACAATACATGGTGTATTGTTAATATGACCATATGTGTTACGGAGTATTATATATATATATATATAATATATATATATATATATATATATATATATATATATATATGTGTGTGTGTGTGTGTGTGTGTCTGTGTGTCTGTGTGAGAAGAGAAAAAATGGAAGTGAATCCGACGGTATGTAATAAAGTGAAAAATTTGGAAAAAAACACAGGTTCAAATAAAATGAGTGGTATTTATTCAGCCAACACTGCAGTGTTTCAATCTGTTTAGTAGATCTTCTTCGGGGCTATTGTTGATATAACGAAAAGTAAAGATTTATCACAGAATAATCAGGAGACTGTAATCGGTTTGTTTACAATGTTTTGAATGGAAAAACAAACCGATCACAGTCTCCTTATTATTCTGTGATATATTTTATTGTTCCTTATATCAACAAAAGCCCTGAAGAAGATCTACTAAACAGATTCGAAACACTCCAGCGTTGGCTGAATAAATACCACTCATTTTATTTGAACCTTGTTTTTTTTCCAAATTTTTCACTTTATTACATACCGTCGGATTCACTTCCATTTTTTTCTTCTCACACACACACACACACAGACACACACAGACACACACACACACACACACACACAACACACATATATATATATATATATATATATATATAACACTCCGTAACACATATGGTCATATTAACAATACACCATGTATTTACCAAAAACATTCACAATGGACAGGATGGGGCAGAAGATTAACTTTTAAGCCAAGTATGTATTTAACCGATCCCTCTGCTACGAGCAAAATGCAAAACAAGGACAATTTTAAGCGGAGTACAACTAGTTTTAATGAAGTTTTCCTTCTCCTAGACCAGTTGCCGTAACATTTTAGATATCATAGTTTGCCCTACTATTTACTCGTCTCATCCAGGATTTGAAATCGAGTCGTCGATTACATTCTTCGACGTTAACCATTACTCCACAAGCACATCCAAAAAAAATTAAATTCGACACTAGGCCGAGAATATCCGGCATCCAGAGAGAATCGAACTCACTTTGGCTAATAATGAATCTGCGACATTAAAATCTAACTTTTACATCATAACAGTGGAGCATAGTTAGTTTGAATTCAGAGTACAATTGTTCTCCCTCCAGCTATGGGTAAAATAATAGCTATACTGGGCTCTTTAATCCGCTAAACCAACCGCCGTAGAAAATCTGCCATACTCATAGCTGGGAGGATAGATTCATGCATTCCCAATAGGCATTAAGCAAAGTAAGCAGTAAACAGCCTCGCACAGGATTTGAACTTGATTCCCCATGACAATAATCAATACACCTACATTAATGAAATAGCCCATTGTGTAATGATTATAGTGGTTAGATATGGACATGTCGACCCGAGTGCCTATTGTTTTCATTTCACGTAGTGGTAATAGACTTAAAAATGATATGAATTCAATTGTTCTCCCTCCAGCTATGGGTAGAATAATAAATATACTGTGCTCTTTAATGTTGGTGTGGCAACCGATCTAGGAAAATTAAGAATCCTGTTTGTGTGGGGTTTAAAAGAAATATTAATAGATAGTAGTAAAAAACTCATAAATATTATTTTTTATTTTTTAGTAAGCACAAGTTTTCAGCATTTGGAAATTCCGTTGTCTCATAAATACCTGACTACCTGCATGGCAAAGAAAATGAAATAAAAGAAATGATAGAATAATAAAACAAATGACACAGGTCTTTTAATGTATTAACTGTCTTCTAGAAGTTAAAATGCGTTGCAGTGGAACGAGATAAAGCAGTTCAGGATGTAAAATGATACGAAAGATGAAAGAAATGGTCCGCATGGCGCTGTAAATGAAAGCAACGAGAACGCTGATCAGTTTTAAATGCAGCGTGTCGAACCGAATACGACTAAACGAAGAAGTAATGGTTACTTCTTTCTGGACTGTTTCCGTAATGAAGGAAAAGATATTGCTTATATCTCTCTCCGTTTTTTCTTTACTTTTTTGTCCAGTCTTTTCTTTTTTCTTCTTTTTATTGTCATTTGTTCTTTATTAGCTGACTCATATAATTTATGTTTAACCATCCCTATTTATCATTATTTTGCACGTTCCCCGTCTCTCTCCTTCTTCTTTTTCTCTTTCTATTTCACTCACACTCCCTTGTTCTCTCATTTTAATTATCGATATATCTATTCGTTGCAATTCACATCTGTTTATATGAGACAACTCATACAGCATATCTCTTCATACTCATACTATATATCTCAGTTCTAATATCTCCATGATCTGTTGCATCGATCTATCTCTAACTGTTTATAACTGTTGCTGTTCGAATCCATCAATTTTTTTATCTATCTCCCAGACTGTTCATATCTATCCACATATATATTTATCACCCTGTCTCTTAATATCTATCTATCTATCTATCTATCTATCTATCTATATATATATATATATATATATTATATATATATATATATATATTACAGTCTATTATCTGGCTTCTTGGTGTAAATCTAGTTTCTGTTTCTTTGGTATAGTTTCTTTTTATTTGAGAAGTTGGGTCGAAAAGCACCTTTTAATGTTTGTTTGTTTGTGTGTTTTGTTTTGTTTTACGGCATATCCACCTTGGTGGGTCATTTAATGCCGACAAAGTTGTGAAATAAATTCATTTTTAATGCATAATACAATTTTGTTTATCAACTCATGTTTTTCTATTTAACCCATGGATGGGACCCTAACAGGTACTACCACTCCGGATCAGGGAGCAATGGTGATAAAGGGCGCTCCACATTCCCCAAACCTCCAGAACTGGAACCTCACCATCAGATAGAGTTTAACGTACTTTCCAGGACATGTCACCGCCTTCTAGCACCCATATGATAACAAAGGGTTGGGGCTTGCCATAATGGCAATAGGGTTGTGAAAATCATATAGGTGCTAGGGCTTGACGTGACCAGCTGAATGATCGGAGTGGGCCTCTCCGACCACCCGTCTAGCCTAATACAGGGCCAAAGTGGAGTATTGCAAGTCATGAACTGCTCACCCACCTGGGTTCTATCCTTAAGCATGACAGGTCGCCACCCTCAGCCAACAGGTGGCCCCATTAGGGGAGTCTTACCCCTCTGCAGAGGTGCAGTCGGTGCATTCTAACGCCCCACCGACAGGGCGGCCTTTTAATGTAAATGCTTTGTATTTCATTTATAACAAATAATGAGGCTTTCAATTCTTTATTTATTTTTGTTTGTCTTTTTATGAATATGTATATATCACTTTCATTGGCATCAGATTTCAATTCTCTTTTCCTTAATCCGATTTGAAAAACCTTTTTGCTGCCTTCTTTGTTATATTCAAATTTGATTATAACCAAAAATGATTTTTTTTAAAGTTTTTCTTTTAGATAAACCCATAATTTACAACTGATCTTAATTGTTTAAATGAGCAAAAATTAATATTTATTGAGATTAAACGATTGGTATCATTACTTAAAATTACACCAGACGGAAAAAGAGTAGCTAATAAACTACTTCTCACACGAAAGAAATCATATTTCCTTCGGATGATTCATATAAAACTTCAAGTAACGGATTTTAAGAGTTCATAAATTGAATATGTATGTTTTAAACCTTGTCTGCAATAGCTGCATCAATGACATCTATACATATATTTGCACACACACACACACACACACACACACATACACACACACACACACACACACACACACATATATATATATATATATGTATATATATATATATATATATATATATATGAGTCGTCACAAAAAGAAAAAATACATTTTAAAAAATTATTTAAAAACCTATTTGCACAGATACATGGGGTGTCTACAAACGAATTATACAGTTTGACAGATTTAATTTAGAAAATCTATGGAAGATATTGTAACTCCCAATACGTAGTTTTGTAGATAACTAGTTAAATGTTACTGTTGCTACTAAAACTAGAGTAATCACTTACAAACTAGACGCTTCTTAACAGCATTTTCATTTTCACAATGTTTCAGCATTTTTCTCGAGATATCACATCGTGTGCTTTTGTCGGAGTCACTTAAACTTGACAATAACTGCAGGACTCATTTTCGATTGTTACTTCTTTCTTGATGATGTCTGTGGATAGAGTGCGTAACTGGCAAAAACCGCTACAAATGTTTTGGGATACTAATGGTTTCCAAGGAGACTACTGCACAAACATCCTGTTGTTTCGAATTGCTTGCCCCAACGTAGATGACTTGTCTATTCTGCTTGAATTTCTCATAAAATGTTTTAAAATGCATTTGAATTCGTTTTGCTTAATTAAAACCTTTAAAAATGACTGCATCTGATGACAAGGCTCTGATCCTGGAGTGGTAGTACCTATTAGTCTCTCATCAATGGGTCAAGTAGATCAATTTAGAAATTATTAATATAAAATTGGACTGTCTGAACAAGTCCTATTAAGAAAGAACTGCGCAAAAAAATGTAAATGTAAATTTGCAATGAGTACGATTCTCTAACCTCTAAGCCAAAAATAACCCTAATTTTGTTTACATGCCGTTAAACTCAATCAGTTAAATATTATAACTTCCTTTTCTCTCACTCACTAAACATTTTACTTTCTTTTTTCTCCATAGTGTTAATGTAAAATTAAAATAATCGAATTAGATGATTTCAGAAAAAATGTCAAGAAAAAATAATTTAAGAGGGTATCTTTGGGAATTTGTGCACGAATTACTTAACAGATGTTATCTGTATATAGATATTTTATATCTATTGTATATGTTATGCGGAAAGATTCTCTTTTGATATTGTTATTTTTTAAGGACATGAGAAGTTATTTACTTGATCTCCCAGCAGTTCTGATTAACACAAAGTCTTTTTAACATGGGGGCCAACTCATTTAGACATTTAGTGCTACACAATTTTTCTGTAATCCTACGCTCCGATTCTATTTCTACCTCATTTTTGTAAATGCATCAAGCAGGCTACAGATTAAAAATGTATTTTATAAGGAAGATTTATTTTCAAAATAATCACCTTCCTTTCCAAAACACTTAACTATACACTGCAAATAAATTGTACAGTAACATGTTCAGTTAAGAATTTATTTTCGTTATTTGGACTTACGTCATGCTAAAACTCGTTGGGTCATTTATCATCAGATTCAGGATTTTTACAAGCAATGATGCAGTTTCAAGATACTGAATTTGTAAACAATTTGAGCTTCAAGTAACTATTCGTAATACTAAAAATTTGCACACAGATTTTTTTTCAAATAACATTCTATTCAATAAGATCAATCATTTATTTGTACACAGTTATAAAGTTTCAGTACTAATTTGATATAATGATGGAAACTTAAGAATTGCTACCTTTCGGCGTCAGAATATACCTGGGAATAATAACAACGAAGGGATAAGTATCCATTCCGCAGAGGCTCAGAGAACTGGAGTCACACCACAATGATTTATAAAAGTGTCAAACCCAAAAACACAAATAATAATTCATCGACTGCTGGTTAAAATCTTAAACGTTTTCTTTGTTAGAATTAACCACTTATTCAAGTACAGCTTGGGGAAATGAAATCAAGAAAATAAAATATAAGAATTTAAAAATGTAAAAAAAAAAGCATTTCATATGGTAAATCTGAATACTGGGAAAGTGGGCGAAATGCTAGCTGGTCAAGGGTTTAAGAACATACTTAAATGAACTCCTAAGCAGAGTACGAAGGGTCCAGCAAGACGTCTCAGTTGTGAGCCGCTCGGCCGTCATTGTGAATCACTTCAAAAAATTCGCTTTGGCATCATCCATATAAGTGTCGGCTGGATGTAATGTTATACTACGTGGTAAAGATAGATTTACTAAGATATACAATGTTTGGAATTGACGTCCATTTCTATGGCATTCACCCGGGTAAATATTATATTAGGTTGAACGAACATGCTGGGTGGTCCAAGATAATCCCGTCATTTGCCATGAAACAATTCTTTTGTCTCGCGGGAATTATGGATTGATGTGGTCATGCTAAAATATCCAGTCATGTCCACACGAGCCAGGACCTTAAGTAAGTAAGGACGATCTCTCCAACATGCCAATGTAACTAACCGCGGTTTGATGCCTCTGAAGTTCCGTAATTCATTGGAAGGAGAAAGCATCCCAGATAATGATGGAACTTCCACCACTGTATCGAGTAGAAAATGTCTTCGGTAAGATATCCTTACCGGGCCAGTAAGGTTTGGCGTCTTCTGACGCTTCAAGGTTAAAAGATTTTCGCAACAGTCAACTGAACTGTTTCTACGTTCCCATGGCTTTTGTTTGGTGCATCACCACAAAGATTAACCGGGCTTTTTCGTGGAATTGAAACCTTTCTCTTGGATATACTGTCTTAAATTTCTTGAGCTGCATTATGCACCAGTAAGAGCCTTAATCTGGTTCGATGATCAGCAGGTGTCTTGTTGGATGACTCGTCGATTATTCCTGCTTAACAGTGACGAAATTTAAACTTGTGCTGACAACTTGAAACGCTTGTTCCGTATTCCTAAGAATCTCTTAATACAGTTACAATAGCGGATTTACTACATCCAATCTCACCAACGATGCTACGGTGAGCGAGACTTTGTTTTGAAGCACAACAATTCTATCATGTGCAAATTGACAACTTCTTGATTTTTGTCATGTTTTTACCTAACGTAATGCAGGAGTTACCAGTGGTCGATATTAACAGCACTAATGCTTGAACACAAATCACTAAATTCCATTACGTTTTTATCAATAAAAGGAAGTGCATGTAAATACTCTCTGGAACTTTTGATCTAATATTTAGGCTAATTTTCAAGTATTTAAATTTCCCCCCATTAAATGCTGAAAATATATTTTTTTTTATTTTCATTTTTTGAAACTCTACTCAAATACTTGGTAGAGTCTAACAAATCAAAAGGTAAAATTTTCTTTATTTTCAGTTTTAAACAATATATATATATATATATATTTGAAGAATATTTGACGTCATATTTCAAACCGTTCATTTTTTCAACGTTCTTTTTTCTCAGACTTCAAATTTTAAACAGACCGATAAACAAGGACTATTACTCGCCTTTTCCTTATTCTGAGATAAAATTTTTTTATCATCTTCCACATACCAACAAAAGCCCTGAAGATGATCTAATTAATAGATCGAAACACTGCAGCGTCGGCCAATAATCTCATCACTTAACTCATTTAAACATGTGTTTTTTCATTTTTTTATTATACTACATACCGTCGGATTCACTTCCTTTTATTCATATATACATATATATATATATATATATATATATATATGTGTGTGTGTGTGTGTGTGTGTGTGTGTGTGTGTGCGTGCGTGTGTGTGTGTGTGAAGAAAGAGGGAGAAAGAATCAGATAGATAAATTGAAAGATAGATAGGTAGATACATTGACCGAGAGTAAGTTTATATTTTGCACAAGGTCACAAATATAGGACGCCTAAGGAGTATCATATGAAGTACTAGGTAGCAATTTGTGTAAGGGAATTAGCTTTCAAACCAGGTACCCTCATTATTCTCTCGTTATTTCATAACGTCAGAGAGAACGAAAATTACTGGTAAGGCTCAAGTTCGTCACACCAGTATAAGCAGAATGTAGGTTAGACACAAGCTGAATAATATGGCGTATCAATATGGGGTAATAAGAATTTAACTCATTCGTCAGTTGTAATTGATTTTCAAGAGAAGTTTGATGAATACTTAAAACATGCTGAGTCCTAAAAATTGCCACACCGTGATTCCTTGTTTTCAAATTTAAAACTGTTTGGTTTGATGTTGCAGAATATTTAATTGTAGAATAATGCTTTCTTTTTAGAAAGAATACATGGTTCAATTACATCAAATCGCTATGTAGCAAAAACTATAGTTTTGAAATAATGGAGTCATTACGCACACCACAAGGTGAAATTATAAAATACACTTTTCTAGGGCGCTTTATCTATGTGAGAACATCTCGATTCGCTTATTAGATTTATTCCATTATGCTTACTTCCTATGAAGATACCTGAAGGCCAAATTCTTTTAAGTTAGACCCCAGACAACTAGCGAACGGAAAGATTTTATTCTTCATGGAATCACAGCAATACTAGAAGCAATACTGAGGTGACAAACATAACTTTAGGGTAAGTCTTTATAAGTGTACTGCTCGTAAGGACAAGCATTTAGACGATATGATCTTTAGGAAAAAGTGATGACAATATCAAAACAAAATGGAAAGTATTGAAGAAAAATGGACATATATATATATATATATATATATATATATATATATATATATATATAATATATATATATATATAACGGATCTTTGCCAATCCATGAGGCAAACAAATTTACTTCTGGATTAATTAAAATCGATTTAAAAAAAGTGTTCAATAAAAAGAGCTAAATATACGTTTTTAAAAGCGATTTTTTCCCAGTCGTCTACCTTTATTTATATCCGGAAAAAGCAATACAATTCCCTGAAGATTTGCTACGACAAGAAACTGCAGTCGGAATATTTTATAACATTCGCTTTTAAAACGTATATATATATATATATATATATATATATATATATATTACACAAGCTTAGAATATATCTCTGCTAATATATATATATATATATATATATATATATATATATATATATTACACAATGTGTGTGTGTGTGTGTGTATGTGTGTGGTGTGTGTGTGTGTGTGTGTGTTACATATGCATAGTACCGCTAGGACCGCCGATGCAACGCAAGCAGTACTTAAATAGGCACCAAAGAATCGCCTCTATTACAGCTAATGAGCCTTTTCCTATAACAGATGCCTTACGTCCCCATTATGCATATGTAATCTTTTTATCATATATTCTCGTTTTAGAATACATACAGCGTGTAAAACGCAGATATTCAATGTCAATTAATTTCAGCTAAACAGCGTTGGCTGAAAAGTATGACTAATTTCATTACCCATTTCAAGCCACCTGCACAAGGAAAATAAAATCTGGTTTTAAACCAAGAATGCATTCTTCAGTATGTTAACATTTTGCACGCATACAATTCGGGGGATCCACATATCTAATAATATAGCATATCTACTAATATAAACATTCGTAACTACAACGATGATTCATTACTTGTGAACGTGTCTAGCGGTTGAGAATTCTGTAATTTGATCTCAGTAACTCTGTTGATGTCATTCCTGACTATAATTTCGCCTTCACGCCAAAGATATTCATTAAAATCAGTGAGAACACTCATCAAAATAATACTTCAAGATTATACTTTGAATCCACTAATAAAGATTCCACTTAAGAGATGTATACACGTGGTATCATATAATGATGTAACGGTTATCATCGAAACAAAATGGGCACGAGGACCGGAGTTCAAATCCTGGACGAGGTTGTTTGTATTTCACATAGCGCTGATGCCCATGGGAAAGGTAGGAATCTAACTTTACTCTCTCCAACTAGTGGTAAATAGTTTGACAAGCTGGGATCTCTAAATACGGTATTGCAATCGATGGAGGAGAAGGAAAACTCTGAATTCAAACCTGTTAAACTCCGCTTTAGAATAGATTATTTTACACCCTACTTGTGCAGAGGGGTTGGGTAAACACACGCACACACACGCGCACACACACACGCACAGACACATACACACCGGTTTAGCTCAGTCGGTAGAGTGTTCGGCTAGGAGACACAAGGTTCTTGGTTCGATACTGGCCCTCGCCAACTCAGCGTATGAGTAGAACAGGGATCTGTGCGGTAAAGTGAGAAACTGATGGTAGGTGTGGCGCTCCACCTCAGATGAAAAAACATTCTCCTTGGTCTAGCTCTATTGAAAAGGGGGTAGACTCCCTCGCTGTCTGGCTGATAGCGACATTAGGCCGCCCCGACGACTTTACTTATATATATATATATATATATATATATATATATATATATTATATACTCAATTTATGATTCAAATTTAACGCTTTTAAAGCGTTTTTACTCCGTAAAATCTTTACACTGATTAATACACAAGAGAAATTACAAAATATATTACATGAGTAAAATATATATAAGATGTAAAACAGGATAAAATTCACAACTCAGAGTTTCATGGTTTTCATCCCCAGGTGCGTTAACATGAAGATTGCTAAACTCTAAGTCATGAGTCTAGTTCCTATTTTACATCTTATATATTTTTACACTAGTAATACTACTACTCAGGCTCGTAGTAGAAAACTTATGTTAAGCCCAATTGTAAATGTGTTTGGACAAAATCCTTCTTCACCGTACATATCACACATTCTTCTGTTAATTTCACATGATTTGCACTTCTCAACCACCAATCATTTGATGAAGAACCTCTACTCAAACCTGAAGCATACTCATTGATCTGTCTCCCCTTTGAATAACCTCAAAACAAATATTTAACGAAATCAGAACTATTTTTTATCATAAAGCAATTAAAAATAATGCTAGTTTACATTTGTTGAAAAAAGTCTGTAAAATATTCACCTTCTCTATTAAATAACCCATATATATATATATATATATATATATATATATATATATATATATATATGTGTGTGTGTGTGTGTGTGTGTGTGTGTGTGTGTGTGTGTGTGTGAATAAAAAGGCCTTAACTACCATGGGTATCGTGGTTATGGTCCATAACCACGATACCCATGGTAGTTAAGGCCTTTTTATTCACAAATAACTTTGCTCTGTTTACAATAATTAAACACTGAGCTATCATACGGAACCTGAAGTCTACAACAAACTACTGGTAGAGAATAGGACCAGCCTAGAATCACCCTGTACCAAGAGACTTGGTACCACACAAAAGTATATATATATATATATATATATATATATATATATATACGTTTCTGTGTTGTCGGGGTCACTTAACGTCACTACCTGCAAATCCTTGCACGCAACATCTTGAAAATTCTCTGATTCTACAGTATATTGGAATAGACGATCACCAGCTTTGATGCCATTTCCACCTACGCTGGGCAAGAGATGTGTCAATAATGAGCAATCATCACTTGCTAAAGATAACCATCAACTCACGATGTGTCATCATGAGAGGGGAACACCAAACAATCATTGCAAGGAATGAGTGAAATCACTTGGTGCCTATCCTGCCGACTATCAACGATGGTCAAGCCTAGCAAAGAACCCTGACACTTAACTGCTTACCACCAACCACGTTGTCTTCTCATTTATAAATACTCGCAGGGATAACATAAAGACAATGGGTGAAGGAGAGAGAGGCCTAAAAATATGCAATCAAACCCTAACAAGACATTTAGCTACAACTTCTGTGACCGAGCCGAACTTATTACCCACGATGTGAAACATCCCCTTGTTAATTTTTGTTAATGAAGGCAACACATGATGTTATGCACACACACACCCACACCACACCCACACACACGCATATATATATATATATATATATATATATATATATATATATATATATTTATATGGTTGAGAATAGATAAGAAATGCGAATAAAACAACAGAGCAACTAAATTCAAATGATATTTCACCTCGTTCTTTTGTGAATTTATTCTAAAAAGAAAATGAGTTCTACAGTCTAATTGTATGTTTGATATATATATATATATATATATATATATAATTTCATTTCATGTTAACGCACTTCGGAAAACCATTAAACCACATCCTTTCTCTCCAACTACGAATAAATAGTAGGACAGACTATGTTCTTTAGAAAAATAATCTAGGAAAAGAAAAACGCTAAATACAAAACAATCTAATTCATTTCCAAATTGATCTTGAGTCTCATCTTCTCCTTGGAGGAGGGATTGGGCAAATGAATACACTTAAACTTCAATAACTTAGAGAATGAAGAATTTTCATGTTCCAATTTACGACTGGCTTATAATTTGGCCTGGTCTGCGATAGCAATGGACGTCATATTTAATCATCCGAATTCTTTATATGATAGAAATAACTTTGAAAATCTAATTAGTTTCCCTCAGCACCCACTACATAAAAGAATCATTATCATCATGGAACACTACAACAACCGCAATCGAACAGGTTCTGTAGTTGGTTAGTCATTAGATGAAAGAAGGTATATTTATATTTATTCTTAAAATTCTGCAAGTTGAAATTTTTCCGGCATTTGCAAAGTCGTATATCAATAACTGGAAAGCCTGGGCTCTTTTTGTGGTAGCCAAGAATGTTAAACCCTCATCTCTGTAGGTAGACATCTGTAAGTGTAGCCTTCATTTTTGTCTGGAATTTGCTTTTTAAATTTTTTATTTCATTTTTTGGCAAATGTGCTACCCATTAATCATAAGAAAAATCAGGCGAATTTTGGAGTTAAAAGAGATGGAGGAATTTGACATGTTTGTTTTCTTTGGACATTATTTCAAAACTTGCCATTTAAAAACTGTGTCATCGCGCGTTCAGATCATGAAACACAGGAAATTCAACGCATAACAAATACGGTTTTTCAACGACGATTGCAGATATGCACAGGCGTGTTGAAAACTCGAACGAGTCGAGATACAATGGCTCTTTTTATGCAAAAGGAGAACACACGCTCTGACGATCACGCACACTATCTTTTGCAGGAATGCCTCTAGATATTACACAAAGAGTGTTATATATATATATATATATATATATATATATATATATATATATATATATACGCACACACATACACACACACACAAAACACACACACACACACTCACATATATATATATATATATATATATATATATATATATATATAGTTTTGCACTTAGTTACAAATGAATATAGTGCCGTTTCTTGAGTAAAGTTATGATTTCTTTAAGTTTATTCTGCAGATTCAGCAAATTTCAAAATAATGAGAGAAACTTTACTTTAAGAGTTTGGTTATTATCACGCCAATTTTCAACTTATTTCTTTTTGGATTGCTGACTGCATTATGGACTACATGGATATTTATTTGAAGGCACGCTTACTGTAACAATTATTGTCGTATGGAATAGAATCGGTGACTTGAATTCTAGACCAGACTTTTTGCGATTCACGTCGCGCTAATGACCCTTGCAAATGTATGAATCCATCTTTTCCCCTCATCTTTTCTACCCATGGCATAATAGTAGGTTGAGGGATTGTAATGGCATGTCCATATGTCTAGTTTTCTGTTATAACTACAGTTTAGAGATTTACGATAACTTTTCATTCACATTTCATTTTTTGTATAGTTATTAATTGTTTTTTCACAATTAAACAGATCTTTTTCTTAGATGAGACCATAAAAGGTACTTTCACTCCAGGACCTAGGAATAATGACAACGAAGAGGTTCACCATATTCCCAGATCTCCAGAACTGGAGACTCCCCATCCAGATTCTGTTTCATTTAATAACCCCGAATCTTATGAGTGTTCGTCTTACTGTTTTTTAAGGAAGACATCGTACTCTATGTCCCGCAAACAGTATAGTTCAAGTTGTAGAGCAGACCGGAAAATTTAGTCTTGGTATCAGAATAAGTCTAGGAAATGGAAAACTCTGAATTCACACATGTTAAATTTCACTTGAAAAATGACCTTGTGACATATCCCTCTCCGGCGAATGGTTGGTTTGGTTTGGTTTGGTTTTACGGCATATCAACCTCAGTGGGTCATTTAATTCCGATAAAGTTTTCAAATAAATCAATTCTTAATGGATAATACAATTTTTTCATACATAAATTTTTTCTATTTAACCCATAGATGGGACCCTAACAGGTACTACCACTCCGGGTCAGAGTGGACCAGAGAGCAATGGTGATGAAGGGGTGCTCCACATTCCCCAAACCTCCAAAACTGGAACCTCAACATCAGATAGAGTTTAACGTACATCCCCGGACATGTAGACCCTCAGTCACCGCCTTCTAGCACCCATATGATAACAAGGGATTTGGGATTGCCATAAGGGCAATAGGGCAAATCATATAGGTCCGATCAATTGACGTGACCAGCCAATTGATCGGAGGGGGTCTCGCCGACCGCCCGTCTAGCCCAAAATAGGGCCAAATTGGAGTATTGCAAGTCATGAACTGCTCATCCACCTGGGTTCTATCGTTAAGCATCACGCGTTGCCACCCACGGCTAACAGATATCCCCATTGAGGGAGTATTACCCCTCTGCAGAGGTGCAGTCGGTGCATTCTAACGCCCCACCGACAGGGCGGCGGAAAGGTTGGGTAAATGCATGGGTTCGGGAATAGCTAATCATTCTTACATAGAAACAAAACATCAGAACGAATTACATAGAGGCGAAGATAAAAGACTCAATAAAAGAAAATGTATCTTATGAAGAGATAAAAAAATAAACACGATGCAAGATTGATAATCCATATGAGAAATGAATGCGCTGCAAGTTTCACAAAGAGAAATGCAAAACAAATATTGAACTGTAATTGTTAGTGAGGCTGCTGTAATAACGCTCCATCTTGCTAGCGTATTCAACGAGCACAAACATAATTCTCTCAGATGTGTTTAGAAAATATAAAAATGAGAAGATTATGGATAAACGAAGCGAGTTTGTATTCTCGATCCTCACTGCTTATAAAATATCGATAAGGAATGCACAATAAAAAGCAACAGAAGTTTGATGAAAAAAATAGTAGTCAAAATTAGTTTGAAAATGCTCCATAAAGAAATTCAAATAAAATGATAAATCATATACATGTATATGTATGTGTGTGTGTTTCTGTATGAGTGTGTGTGTGTTTTGTGTGTGTTTTGTGTGTGTGTGTGTGTGTGTGTGATCATCAGATGTAAAATTGACAGTGACCAAGCGTCTACCGTATCTTATCATAGATATGTATATCGGATTATCCGACAATTCACCAAACAAAGACATCTTCAACAACGCAAAAGAAAATTAGCATTAAAATAGTGGATTCTCCAAAAGACTAACACACGCCCCAAATTGAACAAAAAAATAGATCCAGAAGAATAATTTGGTTTAACTCACCATATAACTAGAACGTTAAAACAAATATAGAAAAATATTCATTTCCATATATCATACAATACTTCAGCAGAAGCACACTAAAATTCAGCTACAGTTGCACGGAAAACGGGCTACAAATAATTAAAAAGCACAACAATATATAATCAACAAATATATCCACATGCAATTGCAAAGAAAAACTTGAATGCTCTTTAAACAATAATTGTTTAACTTATGGAGTATACCAAGTCACAGTACGACCTAAACAAAGCACTAAAATAAACATCTGTGTAACTGAAGGAACATGGAAACAAAGGAGCTATATCCACAATACAATTTTAAACAATAGAACATATGAACACATCATTAAACTATCAAAATAAATCTGGGAAACCAAAATCTCAAACCAAAACACAGCAGACATAACCTGGAAAAGAAGGAAAAGAGCACCAGCATACAAAAACCAAACATTCAAACTTCGCCTAAATGAAAACAGCAATAATAACCTTTCCCGAGAAGAAGAAAGTACTCAACAAACGATAGGAACTTATATCAAAATGTAGACACCAAAATATATACTTACTAAATCAATTAAAAACCATTCACCCCTAAAATTAAATAACTGAAAAAAAAAAGATGCAAACCTCAAAGGAAACTAGCCCAAATAGCAATCCATTTGATTACACATTACTCCAAAACAAAAAGTACCAAGCAAGAAAATAAAGTATGAGTGTCTTCCCTAAGAAGGAAAAGTAAGCTCAATGGAATTCCAAATAAATATGCCAGCAAAAGGCAATAAAACTCCGAGGCAAGGCAATCCATCATCATCACCATCACCAAATAGCGAGTAAATAAGGTAACATTTGTCCTAATTAAATAACTGTATATCCGGTTAAACGTCGGGCTACCCATAGCAACTGACCAATCAAAATTCACACTCCTCCCCTCCCCGCATTAAAGGACCGAACTACAGCCTATTTAACTCAAGCGCATAACAATTTTCCCAATTGGTATGAAGATCGAATTGGCGAGAAAGAGTCAGTAACCAGGTGCTATTGACTCCATATCCACACTACATTAACTTAGATATAATGATCTATTAATGATATTGAGTACTCTTTACTTATAAATATATCATCAATGTTATCTATATAATATATATATATGTGTGTGTGTGTGTGTGAGTGTGTGTGTGTGTGCGTCATGGATGTTGGGAAAGGGTTTGGTTGTATCGGAAACATTGAAAATGTAAGATAAGGGCAATAACCGAAATTCAAAAAGATGAATATTGTGTTGATTTTCATATTATTAATTGAATATTTCAGGTGAACATTCACCTTTTGCAAAGGGGTCATGTAGAATCACGCCTTTATCCTTTCTTTTAATTTTAAATGATCTCTCTCTCTCTCTCTCTCTCTCTCTCTCTCTCTCTCACACACACACACACACACACACACACACACACACACACATACACACATACACACACACACATGCACACACACACATATATATGTGTGTGTGTGTGCGTGTGTGTGTGTGTGTATTTATTTTCACACTCCGATATCAATAATGTAGAGTACGGTAATAAATAATCCCCAATAATATCTGATTGGATTGAAATAGAGACAAATAGACAAAAATTGTTTAATTATGAACATAGACTCAGATCAAGGGACTTTTCTTTTCTTGGTACATTTTATGCTTCAACACTGAGCTCGGGGATAATAGTTGAAACAATAGCTTCACACTCTCGCATGATTCCAGCCTCCATTTCTTTGTCAACCCGATCAACTGATTAGGCTGAAAATAAAAGGAAACGAGTTCAAATTTAATCAGGTTTGATTGAATCAATTTCAAATGTATATACTTACCACCTCCGCACAAATAAGAATTATCATTGTATTATTATATCGGTCAATTTATTATTCGAGGTTTAACAGGTTTAAATCCAGGATTTTCCTATATATATATATATATATATTATATATTATATATATATATATATATATATATATTATATATATGTATATATTCTTATATAATATCTTATATAATATATATTATATAATAGTTATGGAGTCCTCTTATAAACATATATCTTCTGAACCATGTTAATCAGATGAATACTTCATTATCTCAAAACAAATCTACGAAACAAATTCATAGGCTGAAAATGTCATATGAATACGTTGTATCTGCTGTTGAAGATTTAGTTTACCAATGGGATCCAAGCACTTCAAAACCGATTGAAAATGTGTGTTGACAGCATGGGGGATTATGTTGAAACATAAACCTCTTTTGGCCATATACCAGGAAATTATGTTGGTTCGCCTATGAACTTTTCAGCCTATCCACATATTTGACCCGAACGTATCATCATCATTATCATCATAAGCAGCAGCAGCAGCATCACGGCATCGCAACAGCAAGTATTCCTTTGACTTACAGTCTATCTGTCTGACTGTCACGCTCTCTTCTCTCTCACTCCCTGCCACTCCCTCCCTCTCTCCCTCCGCACTCTCTCTCTCTCTCTCTCTCTCTCTCTCTCTCTCTCTCTCTCTCTCTCTCTCAATCTGTTCCTATCGGCAGTTGCATTTGGTATGTTCTGTAGACAGAGCACATATACCGAACTGAGCTGATGAATATAAGTATCGGTCGGCCAAATTCGATTTGCCCATGCGTAATGTATTCATGCATAATTATACATCTTTTTAAAAGTTTGTGTTTAAAAAATAGACGAAATAAAATTCACCACAACGACGGTTATATACATTTTGCAACACCCTGCACATGTCTAATATGTACTTTCTGCAGATTCAATACTCTACTGAATGCAGGCTAAATTGTTTTGCAGTATCGATTTTACAACAGGAAATTCCTATCAACGTTAGAAATCTATATTCAACCTTTGGCCTTATCCTGATATCAAACACTAATAGTGGCGGCAACCTATCGACTCTTACAGTTCGATGGTGAAAAAGAAGGAAAGCAATAAAAGGAAGGGGAAGTTAGATGCCGTATCTAGTTAAATCGTTTTTATCTCCTCACTTTTCAAGACCTGTTGCAGGAAAGTTAATCATACAAATTAATCTCTGTAGCTGGTAAATGCCGGAGAAACCACCAGCCAAAACGATAATCAGAATAATAAAGGTCAAGTTGCTTGTCTGAATATTAAGCTGCGTAATGACTGCAATTCATTTCAGATATTCAGACAAGAACAAGAATACACTGTGAGAGAGTTTAGATTTACCGAAGCTGTCGTGTTAACGAAACTGAACAAAAACGTTTATATATGTTGGACTATGGTAAAATCTCATAATAATTAATTATCAGAGACATATCAATAGAGACACGCATGGGTTAATACTCGACCTGCAGTTAAACTTAGTTGACTGGAATAATAATTTGATGTTAAATACAAGGAGTACATTTTTTTAAAATGCAACTTGCGCAAAAATTTCAACTAATAATTTTTCTCAGCGTAAAGGGTTGTCATAAGACTTCTATTTAAGTAAATTTAAATGAATTGCTAAAGAGAAAATGTAAGAAATGCTATAGACTGATTATCGATCATATGGAAATCTGTTCTCTCAGATAAGAGAAAGTGAGAATTCTTCGAAGCTGTAACTGTATCAGTGATTATCTATGGCTGCACCATTTAGACTCTAACGGAGCGCTTAAAGACAACGCTACATGGAAACTATACAAGGATTCTGCGTACTGGCTTGAATAATTTTGGAATTTTGGAAATTTTGGAACCACAAAAAGCATGTGTGTGGTCACTTACCTCATGGCCACTACGGATAAAGCTAGGACTTACACATGTTATTGTGGACATTTACACATGGATACACCAGTTTAGATTGACCAGCAAAAACCTACATCAGTCAGCGCATGGGGATTATGGATGCCAGGCAAAGCAAAGAACGATAGGGACGGTGGGAAAATAAAACCATAGGAACCCATTCTGTTAGCAGGTGCTGCTGCTGATGATTATTGATTAAGACATCTATGAAAACAATAATGTTGAGCATAGACGTATACATATATTTTTATATATATATATATATATATATATATATATATATATAGGAGAATAAAAAATTATCTACACATTTGCCATGTTACCTTTATTATAATCACACTGCGTTCTGCGCTTATAGTTGACACTGTTGTGTTCACTTGTTTGAAATTTGAGCTGACAGCATTGTTATTTTATTTATTTTATTTTTTTCTTTTCTTTTGTTGTCTTTACAGTCTAATATGACCGCTCCTCTTGCACCAAGGAATTGAGTCGATTTCTCTGGTCGAAATGAGTATCAGGGTTTGACATTCATTGGACTCATTTAGCACACTACGGGAACTATGCCCTACCGCATAGAAGTGAGTATGAGTAAATAGAGAAGTTTAAAAAATGGTCTGACAAGCGTGATGCACGACTGATGAGGATATCAATATTATTAGTTCTGTTTGTTCGTGTATCGGCTGATGTGAATTAGTCAATGTTATGTTTTGTAATTAGATCTTGTTTAATGGTTGTAGTATCTGAAAGATGGGTTGTAAGGACACAGCATTTACACACAACACACATATATATATATATATGTGTGTGTGTGTGTGTGTGTGTGCGTATGAGTATGTGTAAGTGTGTGTGTGTGTGTTTGTGTGTGCGTGTGCGTGTGTGTGTGTGATAGTGAGAGAGTTTATTAATCCAACTAACTCAGTTTTTCAGATGAGAAAAACCATCAACCTCTTTTTCTGTAATCTCAGACGAGTCTCAAACCCGAGTCTCTGACAAATGTCTCTTCATGACATTTTCAATCTGTAAAAAACTAACACTATAAAGAGGGAAGAGGCAAATAAATCATAAGGATTAAGTCAACACATACTGGATATTGAGTAAAAAAAACAAGCATAAAGGTTAAAATAATATTGAGACTTAAGCGTAAGACAAGTCAACAATGATGGAGCCATTGTCCATTTGTCACTGTAATTGTGTAATATTGTGATTCACGGCACATCAACCTGCGACAACAACAAAGCAATAAAATATAAACCCATAAATACCGACTTTACGTTCTTGCAGTTAATGTTGCAGTTAAATTTCCACGCTTCTGACTCACTTAAAACAAGTAAATAAATAAAGAATTGTATATTTCTAAAATAAAACGGAAATGCCTCCATGAGTCAGTTTATCATCTGCACCGCAAAATCAGTGACATCTAACCCCAAACCTACCGGGTGTGCGCGTGTTAAATGCACTCCCACAATCAGGCATGCAGACTGAAAACTATACTGCACCATTCTTTGCATACCAGAACACTAGAAACAACACGATACTCCAAAATTTAATACAATGGTGGATTCATTGAAAACTTCTACGACAGACTTCATTGACACATATATTCCCAAATGTGAATATTCTCGGGACCTGTAGGTAAGAGGCTAATCCAGACATTCCAGAAGTGGTTCATCTTAACCTCTGGGAATGAATATAATTTCAGCAGGATGAATAAAAGTTTCGAGGTTCAAAGTTTTGGGAAATTACATGTTTGCATTTATAAATCTCTTTATAATAGAACAAAAATTCTTTGATCATTCAGACTAGATATGAGGTATCATACACTACGCAGAATACGTAATTTGTTGTGATTGCCACTAGTGATGTGTCTTTCACAAAGGAGCCGTTCAACACATACTGCTCATTTGAACGAACGGCCAGACTTCGGCTGGAAAGATCCAGATCTTTCAACTGATATCAAACGATGAATGCTATACATATCTTTGTTTTTAAGAGAATTTTATCAAAGTGGTCCATATAATCACCGGGAGTGAATAAAACTTTACCTGAGCATAGGGGTCTACATTCATTCATTCATTCATTGGTAATTCAGTCTCGAAAGACTATGATAAAAGTTTTTGTGTGCCCCTGAAGTTGCAGCGCCTTCTGTGACTATGAAGTCCTATGTTTGAGAAACATTCTCGACCACATATTTTGCATTTGTAGGTTGTCCCTGTAGATGATGATGTTCCGATGCTTTGTTGCCGTTGCTTTCTTATGGACCTCTTAGCTTCATGATGTTGTATCAGGGTGACTTCTGACATGTACAGTCCTCTATGGAGATTCTGCCGCCACCGAGGGCGGTCTTGAGCCAAATTTTCGCAGCTGGAAGGGACAATGCCAAAGCACTTGAGATCATTCTTGCAGGCATCCTTGAATCGCAGTAGGGGGCGACCAATCTGTCTTTTACCAGATGTTAGCTCTCCATACAGGATGTGTTTCGGGATTCGTCCATCATCCATCCGACGTACATGACCCAACCATCGGAGACGACGTTGTCTCAGTAGAGAGTACAGGCTGGGGAGTTGAGCTCTCTCTAGAACTGCTGTGTTAGTGATCCTGTCCTTCCAGGTGATTCCCAGTACACGTCTAAGGCAGCGAAGGTAGAAGGTATTTAGCCGCAATTTACCTGAGCATAAGGGTTTACATGGCCATTATAAATCCCTTTATCATAGAACAAAAATCGCTGGATCATTTAGACTGGTTGTAAGATATTGTACACCTACCAGAATGCCTGATTAGTTGTGATGGACACTTGTGATCTGTCGTTCAAATGATACTGTTCGTTTAAATAAACGAAGGATATTGAAATGAAAAGTGAACATGAGTGCACACTTAGACACTATTTTACAAGCTTATCCAAGTTCGTATATGGTGGAATCTGGGTTTAGAAACAGTGAATAACTTTGGACATAGAAAGGTGATGATTTGCGGCTCTCACCCATAAACTTACAACCTATTGGTCGTAATCTTTTTATAGTTTATTGATTCTTTTCCCATCCAAATTGTGTTAAACATCGGTATGTTAGGTAAATTTTGTAATTTTAAATATAACTAATTTATTTCTGAGTGAATGGAAATTAGATTTGGCTACAAGTGGTGCGTCAAGTCTGAAACGCTATGGGCATTTGTCATGGAAACTAGTAAGTTACAGACCATCACTGATAAGCCAATGGAAGGTGCTTGAAACTGAAGATGTTAAGGCCTCTTGAGTTCTGGATTTGCTTTATGTGAAGAATATTTCAGTAGGAGGTGTTAATAAAATTAGAGAAACAATTGTTGAAAATGAAGTCCCGTACACATTTGAGGGACTTATATAATAATTTGATGATGTCTAGGCGTCTAAGACTACTGATTAGAAACGAATTAGCGCCAATTCTAGAAAACTTTGACTTTGATTGATTGATTGAATAATTGTAAGTACATTTCATTTCCAATGTTAGAAATTCACGTAAATTTTAATGCAGTTGTCTCTAAAGAGTTTTTTTTGCACACGGTCCTAACAAATACAAATAAATCTTTCAACCATAAGTGGGACCCAAACAGGTAATACTACTCTGTGTCAGAGTTGAACTGCGCATAAATATAATGAAGGGATACTCTATACTCCCACGGACTCCTTGATATATACCCTCATCATCAGTTGCAATTTAGTATTATACCCCAGATGCCCCTCGATAGTTTTTAGCTCCCAACAGTTGATACAATTGGGGCACTCTCCATAGAAAAAAGACAAAGCTCCATGACTCTTTTTATTTCATGAACTGTAAATGCGTCTAAAGCCTAAGGTATGAGATCGCGGTAGACATTAAAAGAAATGAAACTTGCAAAAAAATATACATTTGCATTTATTATATCAACTTTGTAAATCTCATTATATACTAGACATGGTTTTGGTAGATAGATCAGATAAGGGAGAACAGTGGAGAAATTTAGTTGGTCACAACAATAATATTGATTTTGGAGAGGTGTCTTTTGCGGACAGTGTCAATCTGACTTTACTAGTTTGAATTCTCTACCGGATTATTCCCAATAGACTTTTACCAACAATATTTATTTCGCTTTTATTGGATGTCATTAATATGGTTGTGTCAGATATTCCTTTTGATGTTTTTAAAGCTACTGACTGTTTGTCAGTGATACAGTATTTTAGTGCAGACGCATTTGTTGATACTGTAGAGAGACTGGTGTTGGGTTATAGATTGGTATAAATAAGGGACAACTTTCTGTTTGAAATATATAGCAATTTGATGTTGCATTCAGGGAAAACATAAATCTTCTAATTACTATCAAATATCTGAGCAATGTCAACCATTTAATATGAAGTTTGTCTGTAGGAAAGATTCATCTCAAAAACGGTCTTTAAATTCTGAAAACAAGATATTCATTAGAGACATTGACCTCCCATTTGTGAGTTTACTAAGTTTATTCTCTGCATTGATGTTTAATATTTCAACCATTTTCAACTGGCATGTATATTTCCTTCGCCTCACTGCACCAATTCTTATAGTTTATATCTACCTTTATTAAAACTTGTATCTTTACGCCATAAGAATAAGTGATGAATTTGATGATATTCGTAATACGTATAGGATTTTCTTATATTCAAAAGTATGAATTTAAAGAAACAGATTACATTTTCTGAAGGTCTTTGAGCAATTGGCTCTAATAAGTTTTGGAATGCTAAGGGGAGTATATTAGGCCAATTAAATTTTTCTTCATTGTAATTTTCTGTCTTCGTAAAAACAGCTCTACTTTCGATATTTTAACAAACCCCATATTTAAAGAGGCATCATGTCAAGACTTTCAATAATTAGTAGGTTATTCCAGTATTGATCTTACTCATTTTACAATATGTGAGTATAGGCTAATGTGTGTTTATCGATACGGTTATTTTCGTATGAAATGGAATCGGAGACCCGCGTTCAAATCTGTGACGAGTTTGTTGGCGTTTTGCTTCGCGTTAAAGCAGTTTGGAATGCTATGAAACCATCTCTTCACTCCCATCTATGGGTAAATGGTAGAGCTGCCAGGGAGGAGGAAAACAGTGAATTTAAAAAGTTGTATTGCGCTTAAATATTGACCTTCTGTAACACCTTGCTCTTGGTGGATGGGTTAGATAAAGACATATATGTGAGTATGAATTAACCAAACAATACAACTTGTAATACAATTCATGTAAAGAAGAGCATAAAGTTTTGTGTTTTGGACATCGATAGGTACTTACAACGTCTTTGGATTTGTTCACTCAAGAAAAAAATGTGAAGATTTCATCACCTTACCATGGAGAAGTTTTTATCAAGTTAGTGTAAAATAGTAGATGTATTGTGGGAAGATTTCTTACGTAACATAGGCAACTAGGTAGTGTCTTTGACTGAGCCATGACTGTAGAGATCAATATATCGAAACCTCAGTCTGCAGGTGGTTTGTTCCTGGTCACTGATGTGTACCTACAAACTAGCGATTGGACTCGCCAAAACGTGGGCATACTCTATCAAAGAAACAAAATAAAAGCATTAACAATATATACATATATATATATATATATATATAATATATATATATATATATATATGTGTGTGTGTGTGTGTGTGTGTGTGTGTGTGTGTGTGTGTCTAGAAAACAAACATTATGAAGCAATACGAGGGAGTATAAAAAGAATTAGTCTTTCATCATAAAATATATTTACTATTGCCTCACTGTGTTCTGCACATGAGTTCTCTGTTGTTGTTATGTGATCGAGGTTTGAGCATGTTTGTGTTATTTTGTTTGCTGTCTTTACAGTCTAAACATGGCCGCTCCACTAACAGTATGCACAATGGAAATCTCATAGAATGAACGTCAGGGGCTGAAATCCTTCGAAAGATTTTAGCACAATACGGGGACAGTGCACTACCACTTAGAGGTGTGTATAAGTGGATAGGTAAGTTTAAAAGTAACTGGACGAGAGGGATCAGGACGCCTGTTGGCCTCCACCACTAATGAGAAGATTCAGCAAGCTCGAGAGATCATATTGGCCAATCGGTGTTATAATCGATTTTGTAGCTTGTTATCTATAGATTAGTCAATGTTCTGCCTATCAAATCATCCACAATGTTTTCGGCTTCCATAACACATGTGTGCGGATCATTTTAGACACTTTTTCGTTCATAAGCACAGGTTTATTGCTGAAAAAACATTTTAATTTATATTTATATTATATTATAATGCTTTTTAGTTATATCATTATCATATTCAATGTTCTTAACATTATTGCTTCACGTATTTTCTTTTCGATATTGTCTTCACACAAATAATATAGAGTATAGTAATCTTCATAAACACTTCTAAAATATCCCTAGCATTGAATAGACTATAGCTGTAGATACTTCATGCATCTCAATAATACTTGATTATACATCATTTGTTTGTTTAATTGATTATGACTTAATCAACTAATCAATTTCACATGTCCTAATTATTCCTTTATTCAACTTAATTAATGTTTAGATACTTAATTATTTGTTTTTTATTAGTGATATTTTAATTAATTCATTACTGATGACTAAATTGATTATTTAGTTAATTATTGATTCCGATAGTGAGAGATAAATAATGTATTTAATAAAAATACCAAGGTTGCATGATAGATTATTTATGCCAATTACGAAACTGAAAAATGAAATCCCAATAAATGTTGTAGTTTTCTCATATGATAAGCTGTAATTCAATTAAATAACGTTAGTTGAATAATAATAATAATAATAATAATAATAATATATAATAATAATTATTATTATTATTATTATTATTATTATTATTATTATTAATTTACTCCTTTTGAGTTTTCACATCAGTGTTAGCTGATGGTCTTTCACTGGAGTCTGAGAGACAGTAAGTCTCCTCAGATCTCCTGGACTCTTCTGAGTATTCTGGCAGATTGCAGCAGTGCACTGTTCTGAATGGTTTCAATCCTTCCTCTGATATCCAAACTTTCCAAGCCCTTTTCTAATCCTTTTGGGACTGTTCCAAGTGCACCAACTACAATCGGTATCACTTTCACTTTCATATTCCATAACTTTTTCAGTTCTCTGGCAAGGTCCAGATATTTGTCTATTTTTTCATTTTCCTTTAACTTCACCCTGTGATCTGCTGGCACTGCAAAATCCACCAGTTGACAAGTTCTTTCTTTTTTGTTTATCAACACTAGGTCTGGCCTTCTTGCTGGGATAAGTTGATCCGTTTTTATCTCAAAGTCCCAGAGAATTTTGTGCGTTTCGTTCTCAAGAACAGATTCTGGTTTATGCATATACCATTTTGTTGTGTGGTCAAAATTTAATTTTTTGCATAATTCCCAGTGGATCACCTTCCCAACCCAGTCGTGTCTAGTTTTGTATTCTCGTTGTGCTAGTTTGCTACATTCGCAGAGTATATGGTTAACAGTCTCATCTCTATTACGCAAAGTCTACATTTACTATTCTGTTGGGTCTTATCAATTTTGCTTTGATGTAGTTTGTCCTTATGGCATAATTTTGTGCAGCAATTATAAGTGATTCTGTTTCTCTTTTGAGGTTTCCCTTTCTTAACCATGTCCAAGTCTTTTCATAATTATTATTATTATTATTATTATTATTATTATTATTATTATTATTATTATTTCACTTTTGTGAGTTTTTCACACCAGTGTTAGCTGATGGAAAACAAGTCTCCTTAGGTCTCCAGCACTCTTCTAAGTATGCTAGCCGATTTTAACAATGATGTTAACAATTGCCTTAGTCTCAATTCTTCTACTGCTTTCCAATTCCTCTAGTCTGTTTTCTAAGGCTTTAGGGACCGTTCCAAGTGCACAAACTACAATTGGTATCACGTTCACCCTCATATTTCATAGCTTTTTCAATTCTCTAGCTAGGTCCAGGTATTTGTCTTTCTTTTCATATTTCATAGTTTTTCAATTCTCTAGCAAGGTCCAAGTATTTGTCTTTTCTTTTCGTTTTATTTCATCTTCACCCTGTTATCTGCTGAAACTACAAAATCTACCGAATGAAAGTTCTCTTTTTCTTGTTAATCTATACTAGGTCTGGTTTTCTGGCTGGGATAAGGCCATCCGTATTTATATCAAATTCCCAGAGAATCTTATGTGTTTCATTTTCAAGAAGATATTCTGGTTTATGCATATACCATTTTATTGTTTGGTCAAAATTGTTTTTTGCATAATTCCTAGTGGATTACCTATTCTGTATATAGTAAATTTTAAAATAATAATCATAATAAAATTAAAGAAGAACAATGTAATTTGTATTAATTTTTTAGATTATATATATATGTGTGTGGTAAGGGGCATTTACCTCATGTCTCATGAACCGACCAAGTACAATTAGCAAGACAGGCTAGGCACTACTAGAGAAGTGAACAGGAATTAATAAGTGACGTTCCCCAGTTGTGTGTGCATGTGTACAGGTCTTACACATAAACGTACCACTGAACGCCTATCAGCAGTAAATGATATGCGTCAGCTCCATGGGTACACTGGATGGCCGCTAGAGGCTGAAATAAGCGATGGTTTATAGGGACGCGGGCGATATATATATATATATATATATATATATATATAGAGAGAGAGAGAGATAGTATATATATATATATATATATATATATAGAGAGAGAGAGTATATATATATATATATATATATATATATATATAGAGGAGAGAGATATATATATATATATAGAGAGAGAGAGAGTATATATATATATATATATAGAGAGAGAGAGAGAGAGTGTGTGTGTGTGTGTGTGTGCGTGTGTGCGTGTGTGTGTGTGTGTGAAAGAGAGAAAGAAAGAGAAAGATGGAGATGGAGAATCACTACTGCTGATGATAATTATTCATCCAACGTTATCTTCATATTGAGAATGAATGGCACATGGGGATAAAAGGCCGATTATGGAAGAAGACTAATTCATTGATACTAACGGAATGCTAACCTATCTGGGGTTATTTTATGCTTAAATATAATGGAATCACATTGATTGTACCTTTATATTTACCCTTTTTTAAGTTGTCTCACGAGAGTCTTTTTACCCTTTCGAATCCGAATTATTTTAAACACTTATATTTGCTTGAGAGATGTTACCCTAAAAGGCACTAACAATTTGGTCTAAATTGAACTTAGGACGAATTACAATGCCGGGGTACTTCATACACTCCGGATTTCCAGAACTGGAGATTCACCATCAGTTACAGTTTAGTGTCAAACCCAAGAGAATATTTGTGGGAAGGCATAGGCCATCTGAAGGAGATACAGTCATCAGGAATGGAAGAAAAAAAATCATCACCTTAATGTGTCAAATGACCGTGAGAAAACAAAAGTATACTCACCCGAAGACACATCAGAAAATTGAACGTTTTTTAAGACGTGGCGCTGATTATGCTGGGTTGGTGTAGGGAGGATATGAAAGAGAAGAAGATGTGTACGACACATAACAAAAAAGGAAAAAGAAAAATGATTTAGCAAACGGAAGTCTAGGGAGTGTAAAAAAACGAGAAAGAAATAATAATAGAATAGGAAAAAGACATTTTGTTGTGGAAAATCTTTTTCGATTGAAAATCCGTTTAAACGATAAGATTCAAGAATATGGCGCTTTACAATATTTCAAAAGAAAAGTTTCAGAAGTGCTTCGCTGGAATAAATATGTTGAATGCTGTCAATACTATATTAAAGAAACAAAATTTCATTCTTAGTCCATTTATATTTATATATATATATATATATATATATATATATATATATATATATATATATATATATATATAGGGAACATAAAAAAGCAAATTTGGGCCCTCTGCATGCTCACAGCCGGATTACTTGTAGAAATGGCTTTCTTCTGCGAAGAAGTGGCAATCACCATGTATATATATATATATAAAAATATATAATATATATAATATATAAAAATATATAGAAATATAATTATCGGCAAAAAGCCATTCTAAAAAACCTTGTTTACAACTTATCATATATATATATATATATATATATATATATATATATATATATATATATATATATATATATATACATATATACATATATATATATATATATATATATAGAGAGAGAGAGAGGGGCGGGGGAGAGAAGTGTGTGCGAGGGGGGAGACAGCTAGTGTAGAATGTGAACACAGTCAGGCTATGAGTCATTCATATTAACAGAATAAACTAGTGCATCGTTGTTAAAAACTTTCTGTATTCAACGGTAATATGGTCTACCTTGTATTACTTTCACAACGCAATCCAAAATGTTATTTTTTGTTAGTTCTTTTTTTTTGTTTTTTGTTTCTTGTTTTTTTGTAGTGCATTTTGTTGTCTAGAGATGATTTGAGTAATGTATATAATCCCTTTCAGAGTATAAATTTCAAAGTCATTTTCATGTATGTTTTAAGCAAACCTTCAGCCACAGGTTTAAAATTAGAGTTTTTTTTCTCTTAGACTGTTTGTTATACCAAGGTTCAAGAGCTTAATCTACCCTATTTATCTAAAGCTGGTGGGAGAATAGTTGGATTCATACCTATCTCAAAGATCTATGTGAAATGTAAGTAGCATTGTTCAGTATTTGAACTGGGGTGCAGTAATCCATTTACAACAGTGATAACCATTAAACGAACGTCTCCTAAGCCTTTTTCATCTATGTAATAGGTAGGTGTATGTAATAGGTAGGTATATGTAAAAGTGCGCAACCTGAAATATGAAAAATAATGACAATTTCCTTTGTCATTTCATTTATGCTTTGGTACAAAAAAAATTAGCATGTTGTTTTTAAAAATCAAAATTTCTACAGTTATAAGTCTATGTTAGCGTCCCAAATTTGTGGTCAACTTTTTTCTATCCAATTTTTAAACTATTCGTTGAGACTCGGGCTAAATCCCCTCACAAAATCGTTATTTTACAACCTTAAAACCTCTATTATACGACAATCAATATAAATGTTATGTTGTCGTAATACAATGGTAACTAGCGATACAAACATTCATGTTTTCGCAGTGATTGGCTGAATGAAACAGTAGTCAACTGTCTCGGGTATTCAAGTTCCTGGCATTTAGAGTTATATTTCTCCTAAACTGATTCCCTACCAAGTTTACAGCACCCACTTAATTTAAAGAATCATATTATTTCATAACTAGGAAAAGTAAATGCTGATGTCCTAATCTGTTTATTATTAGTCAATAAAACCAAATATACATCTAATTGATTATAGCATTTTAAAGTAAGTGTTGGTTTAATAAATTTTGCTTCATTATTTAGTTTTGGTTTAATTACTAATTGATTATAACATATCTATTAGATTTTGATTTAGTGCATAAATGTTTTAAGCTTAATCAACTAGTATAATTTATTACTTAATTACTGGTTAAATTATTTCCTAAGCATTGAGCTTTATCTTAGACAATTGATATATTAATTGGTTAATTACTGAAAACTCAAAATCATTTGCATAATACGTAATGTCATTTAACCAGGAGATCCAAATTATTTTCCCTAATACCCATCGTAAGAAGCGTGAAAATTTCTAAATAAATCTCCCCATCTCTCTCTCTCTCTCTCTCTCTCTCTCTCTCTCTCTCTCTCTCTCTCTCTCTCTCTGAAAGGTAAATTCTGCATTTAAAAGCTGGACACACCGCTTAAAAATGTGGCTTGTGTCAAAAGATATCCGTGTTATGGTGCCATCTTTGAATCAAATGAGTAATGTTGTGGAGTTTCCTTGCTAACGTTTACAAAATCCACTATGAACGTTCCTGGGCCACCGGGACGCTTAAATTTAAAACCAACTATACAGCTGTGAATTTGTGTCACATCCTGCTCATAGTCGATGGGTTTGATAAACACACATCACACACACATACACAAATACACACACATACACATATATATTATATATATATAGTTATTTACTGAACTTTACGTAGTTATGACTCACAGCTGGATGTATAGGGTACCCAGTGAGATTGGAATTCAATTTTAATCGTTTGCTGGTCAAGCTTGCAAACCTTGTTATTTACTAATCAAAGCTTTGTGGAACAAAGCGAAAAGTAAGGGGTACCAAGGAAGAAGTGAACTCACTGGGAGGGAGAGAGAGAGAGAGAGACAAACAGACAGACAGACAGGTAAATGGACAAATGAGAAAACTTGATCTCCCTAAGTCAATGATGCATCAATTCGTCGATAAGTTGGGAAAGTGTCATTTTCTTGGGTATCAGTCGCTTGTCGTTACGTATTGTATGAATACCCGATAAAAGTAGCATAGTAGTGATTAGTAACTGAATATACACCATTTTTCCGACATTCCTCGTATTATTATAACGTTAATCAAAATCATCATCATGAGGCGTATCTATATCACAGATGCCTTTGATTATCTCTCAACATCCGTCCCTATCAACCGTTGCTCTTTGTAGGCAATCTAGACAGCATCCAGTATCCACAGAGACCTGGGAAATGTTTTTCTAGTCAGTCAACAATGGTGTGTCCATGTGTAAGAAATCATGTGTAAAGTTCGTTTTTACTTCACCAGCAGTGTCATACATCCATCCGAGTAAGACGAGCCAGACATAAAGGTCTGGCTCGTCTTACTCGGATGGTTTGTGTGATGGGATTCAAGGATTTGTTCAAAACTTTATCCAAACATTTCGTTCGAGTCCACGTGGTTTAGTTGTAGTGACATGTCTACAACTTGGAAGTATTCAAACAGGTAATATTGCTATTTAGTCTTATGTGGATTTCATAACTTATCCCCTTACAAAATCGATCTCTTAATTCATCTACAGTCAACGACTTTGGCGTAACTTGTCAGCACTCCATACAATAACACAAACGGAAGTGTTAACCTTGATAACAACCTCTCATATGTCAAAGACGAACTGATACACACACACGCGCGCGCGCGTGCACACACACACACAAACCTATATATATATATATATATATATATATATATATATATATATATATATATATATAACACTCTTTGTGTAATATCTAGAGGCATTCCTGCAAAATATAGTGGACGTGATCGACAGAGCATGCGTCCTCGTTTTGCATATAAGAAGCCATTATATCTCGGCTCATTCAAGTTTTCAACATGCTTGTCCATATCTAAGTACATCTCGAAATCTAGTGATTAATCCTTCTCAAATAGAAGCATCAATTTTATTTGAATCGCTCGTACAAAGATAACTTAACGTGTTCACTGGCTCTCGTCTTGATTTGAAATTATTGTAGATATATTGTATTTCTGGAAAATTTGTTTTTGATAAATTACAAATTGTAACAGAGGTATTCACTTAGAAGCATTCGGGTTAATCTATTATCTCTAGTATCTTTTACAAGGATGCTTTGCACCTCTTTCGACATTTTTGAAACGGACTTCCCACACCTGGATCAAAATAAAGATCACTTTTATTTCGTTATTCTCTCTCACTCTCTCCTCCTCCTCTTCTCCTCCTCCTCCTCCTCCTTCTCCACCTCCTTCTCCGCCTCCTACTTCCTGTATTTCAATTTTCGACTGGTGGCAGGTGCGAATACAACAAATTATCCCTTTCTCTGCAGCTGCTTCTTGATTCTAGAAAATGAAGAGCTACCTTTTAGTTTTCATTTTGTTTTTTAATATTTTTTGTATACGTCTTTTCGCCAAAAATGATGATTTTTTTCAAAAGAAGAATATAAAATAAAAACTGTGAAATAAACAAGCAAATAAAAAAAAGAAGGGACATGTGTTTTTCACTTATTTGAGAAACTCTTGTTATGTTTCATTTGTTTTTAATAGAATGAGAAACCACAAACGCTGAGAAATGATTTCAAAATATTGAGGAAAAAATTAAAAATAGAAACTAAATTATCATAACCAACATCCTATATTTTTTTCATAGCGTTTATGTATCCCATTTGGAATTGTGTAGGAAATACAAACAACAAAATAATTAAGACAAGTGCAGCGTAGATTGATAATGATACAACACCATTTATGATGACTTTACAATTAGTATCATTACATTTAATCTTAAATATTCCTTTTAAAGTTTTTGATAAATATAAGAAAACAAAAAACTTTCTTTGTTTTGTCACTTATTAAATGATCAACTGAGATCGTATATTCAAGATGAATATTAAGATCAGACAATAATACAATCTTGAGGCATAATTGAAAAAATAATTATTGTCTCCTGTTATCAAAATATTCATGTGTTGTTTTATGTTTACACCTTATAATTTTATGAGTGCACCATTTTTACATTGCTTTAACATAGAGAAAGACGTAATATATTATATAATCTGCTATTTAATGATAATTATTTGGAGTAGCAATCCGCGGACTGACAGTGTTTTTTTCAATCACGAAGCCAAATATGAAATGCCCATTATAATACTATACTTCTTCCTAAACAGAAGCATCAATATGATCTCAGGTTTCACTACTACTATAATAACTTAACCTTCTTTATTTTTCTTCCAGTATATGATATATATATTTTTATTATTGTTTTGATGTAATTGTTATTACTTAAAAAAAGACTTGAAAAATAGATATTTTGGGCTGTCAGAAGGCGAGAATGAAATCTCTAATTTCAAACCATATTAATTTAGCATAAATATTACCTTATGTAACATCTTGTCCTGGTGGATTGATTAGGTAAATAAATAAGAATGAATATGGTATATTTGATGAAATGGAACATCAACACGCTGTCTTGAAACTTACCTTACAATATGGAGCTATTGTCAATTATTATGAACATCATGATATATGTAAGACAGCACTCTTTTTCAAAGTCGATATATGCATTAAATCATGCGATAACCAACACACCCAAGCTTCATATCGTGATACATTTTCTCCATCCGTCAAAAATACTACCTGTGCAAAGCGTGGCAAGGTCTGCATGACAATACCAGGATTGAAGAGGCACATGAGAATCACGAACAATTCAATTTCACAGCCAGATTCAGTATACCCTGTAAGTAATTTGAACAATAGATGTCATGCGTGTTTTAAACCATGTAAGTAAGAGTCACCCCCAGAGTACTTGGGCGTGACGGAGATCTGTGCGACTGAACAACAGTGAGGCAGCTGTCATCTGTCAAGATGAAACAATCATCAACTATAGTATTAATAGAACAAGACAGGGACGCATGTGTTCGAATGTCCATCACTTTGTCATCGCCCAACAAAAATGACGGATTATTTCATTTTGATTGTTAGAAAAGAAAAGTTAGAAAAAGAACATGATACACTTCAGAGGAGGAAGGAAACAAACAAAGAAATTGAAAAGAAATAGAAAGTTATAACGCTATACATCAGACGCTTATCGTTTGTTTCAAGGAAATGGAAGGAATGAAGGAAATAAGAAAGGGGACAAAGAGGAAAGACAGTAAGATAAAGATAGAAAGAAACAAATAAGGTGCAAAGAGTGAGTGAGCGATATATAATATATATATATATATATATATATATATGTGTGTGTGTGTATGTGTGTGTGTGGTGTGTGTGTGTATATATATATATATATATATATATATATATATATATATGAAAGGTAAAATGGATATGAATCCGACAATATGTGTAGAAACATATACATATATATATATATATATATATATATATATATATATATATATATATACATATATATATATATATATATATATATATATATATATATATATATATTCATTTACATTTAAAAGATTATTTCAGAAACCTTATCCAAAACTCGCAAGGGGTTTGAACCAGTTTTTATTTTCCAGTTGAGTTTCAATGTTAGAAAATGTATTAGTTTTATTCATGTTCTGTTTTACCCCATAAAAATGTAACAATAAAGCTGCTCAACTGCAAACAAGCTGATATTTCGGCGGATTTTTAAAAAATCACAATATAATATTAGGAGCTACGAGAGAGTCTCCTAAAAAGAGAAATATTAGGAGAGAACAATATTATAAATAGTTTTATGAATATGTAATATTCAAAAATATCAAAATGTTTAATGTTTACTATTATAGGAAAGACAAAGTTGAAGTAATAATAATCGCGGCCATTTTGAATTGCTGCTGCTATAAGTATCATTCCCAATTTATTTTTTTCGTTTGAAGTTTAATTAGATATATAAGGCTCTGTAAATGGAGTTCAAAATTGTTTGAATCATGCAAATATCCCCCAGTGGTTAGGATTTTGAGTGAATTTAAAACCCCAAAAATGGGGTACAAACACGGAAATGATTTTGCTAAAAAATAAGCCAAATCACGGACCAATTCAAAATAAGTAATTCAGTCATTTCTTCACCATTTCTTTACTTTTAAAGCAATTTTAATAAGACTTGTTATTCTTATGTGAAATTGTATGTTCTTCTTGATTCCGTACTCACATTATGTGCGTCCCTATGCTGTAACCCATTATTCAGAGAATACATTGTACGGATATCAGTTTTTTGTTGTTGTTTTTGTTTTAGTTTATCATAAGATTATTCAACATTTTCATTTTAATACTGCATGTATACACATATACATATAGTATTAATTTAAATAAATAACATCACTTTGAACTTAAAAATACCATTTTAAATGCATGCTATGTTGTAATACATACAAGAAATACCTCTTTACATAATGTTTTAAACAAAACCTGTCCTGCGTCCGCTTGCTGAACGGTTTCGTTTACTATTTAAAAAGCGAGTAAAACCCTGACGTTAAAGCATTATCAGCATTTCCCACATTATATATCAACTATCTTCTATTAAGGATATGGCGTTCAGGTTTTGTTTACTCTATACTTTTTGAAGAAATCTCCATCTATTTTAGTCAGTAATATTTTCGCTTCCATGGGTCGGAGAAGAAGATAACCCATTCATGGGTCTATTTTAAGGTGTCTACTTATTGAGTGCACAATTCCAAGAAAATTGATCTATTGAAAACGATTAGCTACTTTCATTTTGCAACACTAAACGTGTAAAATTTAGCCTGAAAAATCATACCTAGCATTTTCGGCTGTTCGATGTAAAATACTGCTTTAATTCGCTGTAAAAATGATTAAATCGATAGAAACATAATCAAATCCCATATTGAGAAAGATAATTTTCTCTTATTTTCAACCATATGAATATCCTTCAAATTGGACCAGAAATGGGCGAGAACTTACGATTTGAACCGACTAGGGTGCGAATTTGTCAATGCGCACAAAACAGTTGGGAAATAAGCAACAGCCAGACGAACATTAATATTAGCAAGAATAGCTGCTATGCAACAAATTCCGCATATCAATTGATTTTTGTTTAATTAAGTAATTATATCACTTAATCAGTAAAAATCAATGTCTAAATTTTGTGTCTTTCTTAATTATAAACATAAGTTGTATGCGAGATTTCAAATCTGAATAAAATCTATTTTCCTGGTTATAAGACGACACGTACACACTCGGAAATTCATTTATATATAGATACATTTATATACACACACACCGACACGCACACACCGACACCGACACCACACACACACACACACACACACACACACACACACATATATAATATATATATATTATATATATATATATATATATTAGCAAAGCCAATGATAGTAGAAATATGATATAATAGCAGAAGGATGATGAGATTAGTTTAAAAATATATATGGAATAATGAACGCCGTATATTACATATGCTAACAATACATTTTCCTATCAGCGTTCGGAAAACGAGAGTAATTGCTTTGTTATATTTCAGCTAGTTATTTTTATGGCAGTCTCGTGTCAAGGTCACGCGTGATTTTTGTTCCAGATTCTAAGGAATATTCATCGCTTGGATTAGCATCTAAATATTACTAGCTAACGGATGCAATATAGAATATTAATTAATTAGACGCTAAAATACTTCTTGTATTTTAAATTATGCCAAAAGCAAATTATGTTAAAAATACGAACCCAAAAAACACTGATGACTGGGACTTGCTACTGATATCTCTCTCTCTCTCTCTCTCTCTCTCTCTATATATATATATATATATATATATATATATATATATATATATATATATATATTATTGACGGTATAGGAATAACAGAGACTAACAGCTGTCGTATGAGCTTAGACCTGTAGATTTCACGTAATATCACAAGATATAGTGTGCGTTAGAGTTCAGGTTTGCATATAATATATTTTAAACATAACCTTATCTAAAGTATGTATTATTAATAAGATATTTTTTCTGCAAAACCCGCAGTGAATACCATGAAATATTTTGACAAGTTATATGCGTCGGGAATTGGCGCCCCAACTGTGTTTTGCTCCCGACTCATAAACGAACTATTTCTGCGGCATTTCTGTCGCAATGTCATGGATTAGAAATGATAAAAAATGATATTCAAATTGAAAAATGCTTGATGAGAAGATGTCGTCTTTGTTGTAAAAATCCCCTGTGACATTTTGTGGTCTTTTGATCAAAGAAGCTGAACTTGCTTGAAGCAATGCAGCATGTCTAACTTGAAACTTACCTCATCAAATTACATCTGGATTCATAATGCTTGGTTTTCTATTTACTTCTCTCTCTCTCTCTCTCTCTCTCTCTCTCTCTCTCTCTCTCTCTCTCTCTCTCTCTACCTCTCCATGCCCACCCTCTCTCTGAATCTCTCTTCCTACCTCTTTCCCCCGTCTCCTCTCTCTCTTATCCTTAACCCCTTCTCTCTATATATATCTATCTATATATCTATCTATCTTTTCTTACACTTTTTCATTCACCTCTTTCTCTCATTTTATCCTACCCCCGTCTCTCTCTCTCTCTCTCTCTCTCTCTCTCTCTCTCTCTCTCTCTCTCTCTCTCGCTATATCTATCACCGCCTATAATCCTCACATTTGTCTCTATACATGTATCTATCTATGTATCCATGTATCTTTCTGTCTGTCTGTTGTCTGTCTGTCTGTCTCTCTCTCTTATATATATATATATATATATATAATATATAATATATATATATATATATATATATATACTAGCAAATATATGCACCCTCCGGGTGCAAGTATTTAAGTTTTAATGGAATAAAATATTGTATTAAATTAGAAAGGCTAATAATACTAAATGGGAAATGCAGATAAACAAAGATTTGAAACAGAGGGAGTATAATCGAAAGATAGAACAACTTAAACTTACTCTTCCATCACTCTCGTCTTTCATTGTTATTTTTTCTAATTTAAGTATTTACTTAAAAGAGTAAGTAAAGAATAAAATGACAGTTATTTTTTCTTGTTAATGGATTTCATTTAAGATTCATTTAAGAGATTTTTGCTTATATTCATTAAAATAAAACCAAACATTTAGAAATCAATAATACTAAGCACATATTTGTTAAAATCACATTTTTAATATCAATATGCAAATTAGCCTTTCCGCTCAAACTGTAAACCGCTATTTTGTTGTATATATAAATATAATTGCATGTTGTTAGTATGTAGGTATGGTTAATAGTATTAATAATGTAAAACAATTTTATTAATAATTGAGGTTTAGATAAAAAAATAAAATCATTGAGAATGCGATGTCAATAACTAAGGGAATTGTAACTTGAGTAGTAATATAGTTTCGGTTACAGACAGAAAAACAGACAATCTCCATTATAATAAGATATATATATAATATATATATATATATATATATATATATAATATATATATATATATATATATATATATATATATATATATATATATATATATTAAAACGGTATAGTCGGAATGTCTACCTGGGTATATATAAATGGAGTCATGTGTAGCGTCGTAGTAAATGTACTCAAGTTCAAATCCTGGACCTGAGTGTCAGCGTTTCACTTTGTACAACTTTTAGGAAAGGCATGAATCCAACACTTTTACCCACCACATGATACAGGTAAAATGCCAAGCTGATCTCTTTAGCAGTGTTTTGGCAACTGGTCCAGAAGAAGGAAACCTCTTAATTCAATACAGCTGTATATGTTATCAGGTTATCATACAAATGTTTTATAGAAGGGGTAGTGTGGCGGAAAGATGTAAATAGGAGAGGAGGTCAAGTGGGTGGGTAAGCGTTGGTGATATATATATATATATATATATATATATATATATATATATATATATATATATATTAATGCATTCAAAGTAAATTATGATCCGTTAAAAAAAAACATATTTTCCATTTTTCTAAAATTCCA
>CM042148.1:4453253-4460753 GCA_023376005.1 Doryteuthis pealeii
TGCTTTAATTCGCTGTAAAAATGATTAAATCGATAGAAACATAATCAAATCCCATATTGAGAAAGATAATTTTCTCTTATTTTCAACCATATGAATATCCTTCAAATTGGACCAGAAATGGGCGAGAACTTACGATTTGAACCGACTAGGGTGCGAATTTGTCAATGCGCACAAAACAGTTGGGAAATAAGCAACAGCCAGACGAACATTATATTAGCAAGAATAGCTGCTATGCAACAAATTCCGCATATCAATTGATTTTTGTTTATTAAGTAATTATATCACTTAATCAGTAAAAATCAATGTCTAAATTTTGTGTCTTTCTTAATTATAAACATAAGTTGTATGCGAGATTTCAAATCTGAATAAAATCTATTTTCCTGGTTATAAGACGACACGTACACACTCGGAAATTCATTTATATATAGATACATTTATATACACACACACCGACACGCGCACACCGACACCGACACCAACACACACACACACACACACACACACACACATATATATATTATATATATATATATATATATATATATTAGCAAAGCCAATGATAGTAGAAATATGATATAATAGCAGAAGGATGATGAGATTAGTTTAAAAATATATATGGAATAATGAACGCCGTATATTACATATGCTAACAATACATTTTCCTATCAGCGTTCGGAAAACGAGAGTAATTGCTTTGTTATATTTCAGCTAGTTATTTTATGGCAGTCTCGTGTCAAGGTCACGCGTGATTTTTGTTCCAGATTCTAAGGAATATTCATCGCTTGGATTAGCATCTAAATATTACTAGCTAACGGATGCAATATAGAATATTAATTAATTAGACGCTAAAATATACTTCTTGTATTCTAAATTATGCCAAAGCAAATTATGTTAAAAATACGAACCCAAAAAACACTGATGACTGGGACTTGCTACTGATATCTCTCTCTCTCTCTCTCTCTCTCTATATTATATATATATATTATATATATATATATATATATATATATATATTATTGACGGTATAGGAATAACAGAGACTAACAGCTGTCGTATGAGCTTAGACCTGTAGATTTCACGTAATATCACAAGATATAGTGTGCGTTAGAGTTCAGGTTTGCATATAATTATTTTAAACATAACCTTATCTAAAGTATGTATTATTAATAAGATATTTTTTTGGCAAAACCCGCAGTGAATACCATGAAATATTTGACAAGTTATATGCGTCGGGAATTGGCGCCCCAACTGTGTTTTGCTCCCGACTCATAAACGAACTATTTCTGCGGCATTTCTGTCGCAATGTCATGGATTAGAAATGATAAAAATGATATTCAAATTGAAAAATGCTTGATGAGAAGATGTCGTCTTTGTTGTAAAAATCCCCTGTGACATTTTGTGGTCTTTTTGATCAAAGAAGCTGAACTTGCTTGAAGCAATGCAGCATGTCTAACTTGAAACTTACCTCATCAAATTACATCTGGATTCATAATGCTTGGTTTTCTATTTACTTCTCTCTCTCTCTCTCTCTCTCGCTCTCTCTCTCTCTCTCTCTCTCTCTCTCTACTCTCCATGCCCACCCTCTCTCTGAATCTCTCTTCCTACCTCTTTCCCCCGTCTCCCTCTCTCTCTTATCCTTAACCCCTTCTCTCTATATATATCTATCTATATATCTATCTATCTTTCTTACACTTTTTCATTCACCTCTTTCTCTCATTTTATCCTACCCCCCGTCTCTCTCTCTCTCTCTCTCTCTCTCTCTCTCTCTCTCTCTCTCTCTCCTCTCTCTCGCTATATCTATCACCGCCTATAATCCTCACATTTGTCTCTATACATGTATCTATCTATGTATCCATGTATCTTTCTGTCTGTCTGTATGTCTGTCTGTCTGTCTCTCTCTTTATATATATATATATATATATATATATATATATATATATATATATATATACTAGCAAATATATGCACCCTCCGGGTGCAAGTATTTAAGTTTTAATGGAATAAAATATTGTATTAAATTAGAAAGGCTAATAATACTAAATGGGAAATGCAGATAAACAAAGATTTGAAACAGAGGGAGTATAATCGAAAGATAGAACAACTTAAACTTACTCTTCCATCACTCTCGTCTTTCATTGTTATTTTTCTAATTTAAGTATTTACTTAAAAGAGTAAGTAAAGAATAAAATGACAGTTATTTTTTCTTGTTAATGGATTTCATTTAAGATTCATTTAAGAGATTTTTGCTTATATTCATTAAAATAAAACCAAACATTTGAAATCAATAATACTAAGCACATATTTGTTAAAATCACATTTTTAATATCAATATGCAAATTAGCCTTTCCGCTCAAACTGTAAACCGCTATTTTGTTGTATATATAAATATAATTGCATGTTGTTAGTATGTAGGTATGGTTAATAGTATTAATAATGTAAAACAATTTTATTATAATTGAGGTTTAGATAAAAAATAAAATCATTGAGAATGCGATGTCAATAACTAAGGGAATTGTAACTTGAGTAGTAATATAGTTTCGGTTACAGACAGAAAAACAGACAATCTCCATTATAATAAGATATATATATAATATATATATATATATATATATATATATTATATATATATATATATATATATATATATATATAACGGTATAGTCGGAATGTCTACCTGGGTATATATAAATGGAGTCATGTGTAGCGTCGTAGTAAATGTACTCAAGTTCAAATCCTGGACCTGAGTGTCAGCGTTTCACTTTGTACAACTTTTAGGAAAGGCATGAATCCAACACTTTTACCCAACCACATGATACAGGTAAAATGCCAAGCTGATCTCTTTAGCAGTGTTTTGGCAACTGGTCCAGAAGAAGGAAACCTCTTAATTCAATACAGCTGTATATGTTATCAGGTTATCATACAAATGTTTTATAGAAGGGGTAGTGTGGCGGAAAGATGTAAATAGGAGAGGAGGTCAAGTGGGTGGGTAAGCGTTGGTGATATATATATATATATTATATATATAATATATATATATATATATATAATGCATTCAAAGTAAATTATGATCCGTTAAAAAAAAACATATTTTCCATTTTTCTAAAAATTCCATTTCGAAAATATTCGAAAGTATTTGATTGTCGTTCATCTTATCAAAATATAAGATCTATTCCCCCAAAAATAAAATTCACCTTGAGAATTTGATAAAGTTCGTCATTTTTGTAAAAAAAAAAAACTTTCATAGAAAAACAATTCGTGGAAAATCTAGTTACATATCTGGTTAAAGTGTTAACCACATTAATTGAAAATACAATTTTGGATAGTCAAGTCGGTAGGAGCAGTAGAATACAAACTGCACCCCTGCAGATGGGTAAAATCCCTGATGAGGCCACCTGGTGTTTGTGGGTTTGACTCAAGATACTTAAGAACGGAATCCCCGTGGATGTGCAGTTCATGTTATGCAACTCCACTTTGGCGCTTACTTAGACCGGAGGTCGGAGAGGTCCTATCCATTTAATGAACTGATCACATCAAGCCCTAGCTCCTATATAATTGTCCCAACCCTATTGCTTTCATGGAAGACCCCCAACCATATATGTTCTTGAAGCGGTGGTTAAGGGTATTAATGTCCTGGTTATAACGTTAAACTGCATCTTATGATGAAGTTCCAATTTGAAGCTCTAGGAAGTGTGGAGTACTCCGTCATCCTCATTACTCACAGGTCTACTCAGACCTGTTAGGGTTTTTTGTATGGGTTTAGTAGAAAAATGAGCTTAAAAATTGAGTTTAAAAAATTGTGTTTTGAATACCCATCAAGAATAAATAAAACAATATCTTCGGTATAGAATAAAGCCAACATGGGTTGGCATGCTTTAAATTTCAGCCAACAATTCTGTTAATATTGGCTCTGAAAAGATAACTTAATTATAGATAGATAGATAGATAGATAGATAGATAGATACTATGTTATTCTGTTTATGTAAATGTTTGTGGACTTTACTATATCTTTTCTAGCTACAATAAAATACAATTAATAAAAACAAGAAGATGATGTTAACATGGATGCACAGTTTTAAGAAAAAGGTTAGGAAAAGAGAAAGAAAGATTAACGAAAAAGATATTGAAAAGAAAGAAAGAAATAAGAAGAAAGTGAAGAAGGAAAAGAAGAATCAGAAGATAAAAAAAAGAAAATAGAGGGGAAAAAAGAGGGAAAAAAAGAAATGGAGTGAAGAAATAACAATAAAGCAGTATAAGAATGAAAGAAAAAGAAAGAAAATATTTTTCTTTAACCTGTATTTGCGTAGAAACACTTAGGTACTTCTCTACGGAAATCTTTCTTCTACTTTTGGGCGGGAATTTGAACTCATTTCCATCTTAATTATATTTACATTAAATGACATTAATGGATGTTTAAACTGCATATTTATTTCGAAACCTTACGTTTCACGCACGTAAAATATGTACACCCTTCAGCGTTATTTATTGTGTGAATTCCTTCACGCATAAATCGGCTCAAAATCTACGCACTAAAAATTGATTATTGGGGAAGGGTAATAGTTGCTATGTTCTATGTACAGTCTCTAAAAATTATTAAATTCTAGTAGAGCTTAAAAAATTCAGTTATACGGGGGCACTAATTATCGCCACTACTTTTTATTATAGTAATGATCGCACTAAATTATATACCAAGAAACAGAAAGGGATGTAACAAAAGGAAGAAAAAAACAACAACTTAAATATCTGGAACTTAAGGAAAGCTGGAATAAATATGGAATTTGAAAGTTACAGGGATACCAGTCATATTAGGATTCCTAAGAATGATGCCCAAGTACGGAGAAAAAAGCGAGAGATGCGAGGATAAACTTAAATCGGCCAGGCGACATTACTACTGTATTCTGTTAGATTACGGGGAGTTATTGATAAAAGCCAAAATTGATAATACATTATAGAATATGAAGATTAATTCATGTGCTGGAAGCGAATGCATCAAATGGGCACAATAATTCAATACTAAGCACGACTGTGTGTAAAAGGAATTTTACAAGAGACTAAATTCTAGCCATACTAACAAATAGAATATGTTCAAGAAAATGAGACCAATTAATCCTCTGGGATTTTGAGATACAGACATACCAGCAAATTCCGACCAGAAATTTATTTATAAACAAACAAAAATAACCTGTCATCTAGTGGATGTTATTTTTCAATAAGAGCACGGAGCGAACACATAATAAAGCGAATATAGAGACAAATAAAGAGATTTTATCATATAGCTGAAAAACTGTATCAGTGATATCAATTGCTGTTGGTACCCATTGAACGATCACCAAGGTCTTAGAAAAGAGATTGGGAAAATTTAAGATCAGAGGAGGAACAAAACTATCCAGACTACAGCGCTGATCAGCTAGAAGAGTGAGCTAGAACAATCCTGGAATGTTCAAGTTTCAAATGTCAGTTAAAACTTCCCTTTAAAACTGGAATAAATAACTCACAATACAAATACTACTACTACTACTACTACTACTAATAATAATAATAATAATAATAATAATAATAATTTGGAAAACTGGAGATTGCTGATAGCAGAATAACAAACCCAATCGGAGGTTAAATGTCTAAAGGAGATTCTTTATCGTCACAACTATTTGTGATATTGGGGGCACCCATCGTGTAATGGTTACCGTCGTAAGAAAGGAACTCGGGGAACCGAGGTCAAATACTGGACGAGTCTTGTATCATTTCCCATAGCGTTATTATCATTTGGAAAGGTATGTATCCAGCTATTCCCCACTCAGCTCTCGGTAAATAGTAGGAGAGACGGGAATCTTTAACCTTAGAATATAACCGGTCAATGAAAAGGAAATTCAAACCATTAAACTCCGCTTAAAATAGGCCTTGTGTCACATTCTACTCGTGTGGAGGAGGCATACATTCTATTTGTAATTGCAATGAAATTATTTGATTATATAATAAGAAAATGCAGAGAAGGCTAAAAATCTATAAATTCTTAGGAAAAGATAAACTGTATATAAATGATATTGATATATTCAATAATAATGAAAAATAACTAGGAATGTTTATCTAGATTACTAGAATCCAAAGGCAAGATATAAGAATGGAATTTAGTATTGAATAATGCGCCATGTTTAAAATGAAAAGAGCATAAAAGAGAAGAAAACCGAAGGAGTAGAATTACCCAATTAGGAAAGCATCGGAACACTTAGAAAAAAAGTACCAATACCTGAAAATATTAGATCTCACCAAGGAAACGCTTGATCACGAGTGAAATATAAGAAGGTATATCTCAGAAAACAAGATAACTTCTCTAAACAAGACTTTACAGCAACTTTCGATCCTTCTTAAAATGTACACGATAGGATCTCAGATTACAAGACCGCAGAATATGGAAATTGATGATGGTGCAAAATCTGAGGACTGACATATTCAGATCCTATGTGACGGAAGGGGAATAGGAGTCGCCAGCATCGAAGATCAGATGGAGTCAATAGTCTAGAGAGTTGAATAATATAGAAAAAAGAGCAAACAAAAATTAATTACAGCAACCAGTAACAGCAATATCAACATAAATTATTTAAAGACAAACAGGAAACGAATATAAAAGTAGAAAACCAAAGTGGAAAGCAAAATAACTCTAGGGATATTTCCAGTGACAAACTAAGGAAATGGAACACAAGATTACCTAGACATAGTCAAGACGGGGACACTTTAGGGAGAGAAACTGAATATCCTTTAATAGCAGCACAAAGTAATATAATGAATAATTATGTAAAAGCAAAAATGATAGTATGCATAAGAATAGCAAGCGTATGCATTTAAGCAACACTTGCTGAGTAAAACTGGTGTGAAATCAGTCATTTTCTTCTCCTAAACTGATTGCTTAAGCAAGGTTAAAGAACACAGCCTGCCTTTCTATTTTGGCCATAGCTGGTAAGAGAGGGAACAGACGGATTCACACATTTTCCAAGGGCAACAACGTAAAGGGAAACGCAAACAGTATCATCCAGGATTTGAACTAAGGTTATCGATTCCCTGTTTTACGACGATAACCGTTACGCTAAACTTGCTTTCATAATTAACAGCAAATGACGCTTATTTAGTGATAGAGATTAAACAGTTAATTACAGTTAACATATCATTAAGGTTTTCACAACAATAGATTGTTCATTGTTATTCACTTCGTCCGAAACTATAGATTTTGAGAAGTCTTTTTATGTACTTTGATTAAGCAAATTAACTGCGATTGAGAAACAGCATTTCATAATAGATTCTTGTTTATTGATTTATTGGTTGATTTTAACGGCAAGTCAACCTGTCTAAGTTATTCATAGCTGGAGTTTAAAGAATTGCATTCCTTATACGTTTATTTTTAGAGTTTCGTAATAGGACATTTCTTTTGCATATGGTCCGATCAAATACAAATAATCTTTAAACAGACTTTTTATCCAAAGTTGAGACCCAAACAGGTAGTACCATTCCAGG
>CM042148.1:4463253-4480753 GCA_023376005.1 Doryteuthis pealeii
AATAATATCTTGCGACAAATTGAACTGCGCAACCTAATAAGTATTTACCCAACCGGTTTGCCATCTATAGGATGAGACACAAGGTAGCAAGTATGGAGCATTCAGCGTGGACGAGTTCAGTAGTAATTAATCAGAAAAATTAGCTTGCAAACCATTGCACTACGACAGGACACCCTGTATTTACCCAACCCGTTTGCAAGTTGTAGTATGTGATATACGTTCGCAAATAGGGTGGATCCTGCGAGAATTTTACAAAACCCGTTCGACATGGATGGGAGTTGATACAAGGTCATAAGTGTGGGACATCCAGCTAGGATTGAAATCACTTTTCAGTAGTAATGGATCAGCGATAGTAAATTGCTAATCTTTACACCACAATCGGACGCCAAGTCGGCATTTGGTCAACCCGTTCGACTACGAATAGCGTATGATGCAAAATGGCAAGAACAGGGCATGCAGCAAGGATCAAGACCGCTATTCAGTAGAAATTGATCTACAAAACTAGTAAATACAAAAATAGGATACCTGAAGTAGTAATCACGTGACTAAAAAATGACATGAAGTATAGATATTCATTCAGTTGAATTAAACAGACTTTATACGTGTTGATACCCTTTTATGGACAAGTGGTTTTAACTTGCTATATACACGCATTATTGAGGTGTGAATAGTGTGACACAAGTCAATACAAAATGACAGTCACTTAGCATAAACCTAACCACACTACCAAATTCGTTTACGGAAGTATTATTCTAATAGCTGCGCTAGCAGAGACGCACTTTTTTCTAAACTATTGGCCAAAAAACACATTAAAGTATGACTCAGAGAGGATCAAGCTCACTACTCTGGTTGATTTGTGCATGAGACATAACACCTCTTTCTCTCAGTAGACAGAAGCATAGAGACGGACACACACACACAAATATATATATATATATATATATATATATATATATATATAAGTAATCTTTTATCTCTGCTTCAACTCATCTGTCTTATTCCGATATTCATCACTTTATCCCCAAGATCGCAGTAACCCCGCCTGTTACCAACATCTTCCTCCACCACATTCGTCTTTTAACAACACATGCGCACATGCCATGAGTCAACTGCTACGAGAAAGAATATTTGTCAAAGAAGCAGTGATACCATCAGCTTTGACAGGTTTTGTCCCGCAGGATGTCATCTTAAATTCTTTCGACTCGCCTCTTGGCTCACTAGAAAACAAAACACAACTCATCAGTCATTTTCTTTAACGATGTATGTCCGCTGAACGTACAAGTCCAATGATAAATATATTACAACTGATGTTAAGTAATGCTAGTATTGTTATTTTATTCATTGCGAATTTTTTCGCATGAGTTTTTAGCTGGTGGTTTTTCACTAATGTTTTAGACAAAATTAACTTTTCTTTTGCTCTCTAGATCTCTTCTAACTGCTCTAGCTCTGTTTTTGTGCTATGGTCTGGATTTTTTATTTTGTGTTTGAAATTAGATCCTATTTTTCTACCATTGGTAAAAATAATAAAATATATTTTCTTTAGAGTTTAAAATATTTAAAAAAATTCTTAATAAGATTATTTTATGGCTTACAAAAATATTAAGACACGTCGTCACTGATGGTTCTCTGGACGCTGAGTGACAGCAAGTCTCCTAAGGTCTCCAGTACTCTTCTGAGTATTCTAGCCGATCTTAAAAATGCAGCTGATTGGATGGTCTCTATTGTACTCTGATTTCTAATTCACCCATAATCTTTTGCAAACCCTTGGTAATCGTTCCAATGGCACCAATTATAATTGCATAATATTTACTCTTCCGGTTTCATTTTTTTTTTTTGTTAGTTCTCTGGCAAGGTCCAAGTATTTGCCTAACTTTTCGTTTTCTTTCATTTTCACTCTGTGACCAGCTAAGATGACAAAATCCACGCGAATACAGTTCTTTTCTTCTTGCTAATTAGCACAAGATCTTGTCTTCTAGCCGGGATTAAGTGATCCGTTTGTATTTCAAAGTCCCAGTTGAGCATATACTATTCACTAGCATGGGGAAAAATTAATTTATTATTATTTATTATTATTATTATTATTATTATTATTATTATGCTTGCGAGTATTTCATACACATTTTAACTGGTGTTTGTTTAGTTAAGTCTTAGATGTCAACAAGTGTCTTCGTGTCCCCAGATATCTTTTAAATATTCTAGCTTATGCAGCAGTGATGAGATTTGTTAGTATTGACAAAAGACAGACTCTTTACACAATTAGAAATGTTCTACTTTGCCACATGACTACTCCTATATTGTCTCTACCAGTTTGCTTCATTTGCTTATCTATAGTGTTCTTTTATTGTTATTTTTTCCTTGAAGTCTGAGATGCCAACAAGTATCTTAAGGTCACTAGGTCTCTTTTAATTATGCTAACAGATTTTAGCAGGGCTATGTTTTTTTTATAAATTTAGTCTCTTACACTATTCCCAATGGATGACCATGATGGTTTTTAAGTCTGAGATGATCACAATCTCCTGTATCTATTGGGCCAGTTCACTTAAATCTGGGTGACAGCGTGTAATACAAATCAATTGTCTAAGGATGAGTGAATATTTAATGTGCCAGACCTGAGCTCACCATACCTAAAAAGATTAGATAAATATTTTTAGATACCCTGCTATCTATTGTATTTTTAAAAAGTATAAATTACTTTTTGTGATTATGTTAAAATTATGTTAATATAACAACACAAGTTGCTAAATACTAGCGCAAGTAAACCGTTTTGCCAACTTTTGGCACGTGCTAGATTAGGGCGTGTATACCACGAGACCAAATCAGTTAAACTTGTTGAAAGTACCCACTGTGGTTATTAGTATCGTGATAGATAGTGTACTGACAGGCTGTGCATTGCTTCACACTGTGTATGATTTGAAAGGCACAAAGATGACCATGTAATGTAGTCCAATTCGGTAATCTATGCTTAACAATTTCAAACTGAGCCATAACATAACCAAAACATTTATTGTATGAAAGATAAAGGTACACTTAATAACTGTACACTTTTCAGATCGGGCAAGTTCAGGTCGGCTTAAAACTGTTTATTCCGAGGCCACATGCTACAAGGAAATCCGGCAGGTAGCACTTGGATCGTATCAGACAATCTCGGTATTTCAGTCTAGACGTGATTCATCAACTTCACAACATTGTAAAGCTTCCAGGTTTGCCGGAAATTATCGAAATATTGCAATTTTTAAAAAATAAACCTATTATATAAGCTTCTAAAATATTTTTTTCAAATCACCTTTATTTTTTGTTAATTTTGCGTTGAGAGCTTGTGGTACGCAATATAGCTTCCCCCTCTAATTCTAATAATCCCAGGCAGCGGTGTATGCCTAGTGAAAGTAAGATATTATGACTAATGTGTAGGGCCTGTTGTCACACATAAGTCAATATATGTTTTTACTCTCTAAATAATACTAGTTATCAAGCCTCATCTCAAAAATCCAGAAAAAGTATAATAAACTACAAATGTACGAATATGTTACAATAGAAGAAATTATAAATATTCTTAAACACAGACTTAAATGGAGATCACTTGGAATCGATAAAATAACTAATTTGGGGTCTACAATCTATCCTCAACATATCAACTAATGACGAAATGTATTTCATAAATCATCAAAGAAATGCCTGATTGGCTCACAAAAGGAGCAATATACCTATTACTAAAACAAAGGAAACGTCAAACGCAAAAAAATTATCGACACATTACATGACATTCCACCACATGTAAAATCATAACATCTATTCTAAAAGAGAGAATATACTCATTTATAGAATGTAAGGACATATTTCCTTTAGAAAAAAAAAGTGATGTAAAAATGATCAGCTCCGTATGCACACGATTATCACGGAGAATTGTAGATCGAAACAGAAAAGTCTAACCATAACTTGGATTAACTATAAAAAAGCGTTTGATAGTTTATCCCCCCAAATGGGTTCTAGAATTTCGAAACATTGTAAATATATCTTACTGTTTAAATAACATTCCTAAAATAAATATGGAGTGATGGCATTCTGACCTCAACTGATTATCAATGAAAATGAAATGCTTTAAACTAATAATCTAAAATTAATTATGGGATCTTCCTAAAAGACTCACCTTCCCGTTTTAGAAAACAGAACACATACTATGGGTATTAAACTACTACTAAAAATAAACTACCTGTTTTATATGAACGATTTAAAGTTATATTAAAAAAATGATGACGGTTTAGAAGGTCTTCTTAACACCGAAAAAAAAACCTTGGATGATACAGGGATGCATTTAGATGTAGACAAATTGTCGAAAGGCTCATAACATTTCTAAAATTTTCACTCTATATATAGATACAGAAAATATAGATTTATAACTTAATAAAACCAATAGATATTTAGGAATTAATCAGATGAATGCTATGAATCATCTTAAGGAGAAAATAAGAACATAGTTCTATATAAGAATAACGTGAGAAAAGCACAATGTGACAAATAAAAAGTGTAACAAAAGTTATGATTGTCCATTATATTTTTAATTCCTGATTCATGTCACCGGTTTTCTCGTTTTTCTCCATCTTAAGTTAAACCGATACATGTTTCTTACACACATGTCTAATACGTGGCAACAAGAATAACAAGAACAACAAAAATCAATACTACTATTACTACTACTACTACTACTACTACTAATAATAATAATAATAATAATAATAATAATAATAATAATAATAATATAATAATAATACAATTATTTCAAAGCAGTAATTGATAGGACACAACAAAATAATAATTGTAGAGTGCGTGGTGACAGAGATGAGACCATAAAACATGTATTAAGCGAATGCATCAAACTAGCGCAACAAAATACAAAGGTAGATACGACTGAATTGAAAACGTGATCCACAGGGAATTATGCAAAAGAAAACTAAGTTTTGAACATACAACAAAATGTTATATGCATAAACCAGAATCTGTTCTTGAGAATGAATTGCATAGAATTCTCTGGAACATTGACATAAAGACGGATCACCATATCCCAGTCAAAAGACCAGAGCTAGTATTGATTAACAAGCAAAAGAAAGAGAACTTGTAAACAGGTAGATTGTTTAGTTCCAGCAGATCACAGAGTGAAAATGAAAGAAAACGAAAAGATATACAAATACCTATACCTTGCTAGAGAATTGAAAAAAAAAAACTGCGGAATATGAGTGTAAGTGATACCAATTATAGTTGGAGCACTATGAACGATTTCCAAAAGCTTAGAAAAGAGACCAGAGAAACTGGATATCAGAGGAAGAATTGAGACCATCCAGACAACAGCTAGAATACCCAGGGCCGAAAAAGTTAAGGAATTTGAAGATGAATGGGATAACAGTTGTAGTTGTTGCTATTGGAATGTTCCCCAATAACCAGAGAAAGAAACTGTGTCAAAACTGGTGATCAGAGGAAATTAATAAATTAATAAGCGAATGCAAAAACTTGTAGAAAAAGGAATACAAGTGTATCGGAAGGTTGGCCCGCTGGGAATTGTGATAGAGACTAGCATGTGTCAATGCTGACAAATAGTATATGCATAACCGACATTGCTTGATCATCGATGTTCTTACTACCCAAGCAAAATATCTTGAACCATCTGATTAATATACTGTCTTCAGGTTTGGCTCAAAGGTTTTTGTTTGCTATCGTGTTTTCTGTTTAAACTGTAAAAGCTCAAGTTCTCGATTAGACCACGTACATCTTTGGGCCTTTCAAATAACGTGCACAGCATGTTAGCGCACCAACTACCTCATAACAACCTTCTACTGCCATATATGTGCCGCGATCTAACACAAACCAAAATATTGCAAAACTATTGGTTCACTCAAGTGTTTTCCCGAACAACACCGGATATCAGTGCTTGTAAAACTTAAATGTCACTAAGAATATGAATGATTACAAAGATGCTTTACCTAGAGTCTTTTTAAGACACGACACTTATACAAAATGCACAACAATCTAAGTTTAAAGTGATTTGGTTTGTTCTCTGTTCTTAAAGACGCCTACGATTTTTCTTCTTTACCTGTGAACACTACGCCGTCCACACAGTATGGGAAATAAAAATACAATATATCCTAAGACAAGAAAAAATCTCTTTTTGTTAAATGCATATATTATCAACTCTCTCCGTTTTCGATCGAGTGGCGTATATCCTCTTTATTTATTTGTTTTTATTTATTCCTGTCGATTTTAGTTCGCCGAGTGCGGTGGAAACAATACGAACACTGAAAAGAAATGGATCAATTTGATATCATTACAGCCATGAAGAAAGCGTGGATTTTAACGTCGTTGCTTGAAGGGATGTAATGATTGGACCGGCCTATTCAGCATAATGGCAAATAATCATGTATTTAAGGCCTGTGTTTGATAACAGCCCTATTGTGTTTATCGAAGGTGAGGCTTACACAAGAAAGGTAGCCTTTGTTGTGAAAGATAAGTCCGTACCTGATTGGCACTGGGCTTCTCTTTCTATTCTTTTTCTTTTTTCTCTTCAATTACGTATTATCTGGATGTTTTACTAAGCTTAGTTCTTTACCGTACAGGTTCAAATTATTACGAATATCTTCCGGGGATTGTCGAGAGATGGTGACCAAATCGAGAGTATTGGGTTTTCAAATATTTGATGTGCGCTCAAACTCTGAACTCTGGCTGGGGTAGGAAAACATGTATGTATCTGTCGTATGGCAACCAAACTCTATCTAATTCTCCTCTCTCTCTCTCTCTCTCTCTCTCCCCCCCTCTCTCTCTCTCTCTCTCTCTCTCTCTCTCTCTCTCTCTCTCTCTCTCTCTCTCTCTCTCTGTGCGTTTCTCCATATTTATATATTCTATACCAAAAGTGTTTAATAAAGATGACTCAATGTTTTGACAACTAGTGTTTGAACTATTCTAAGTCAAAAAACAATTTACGTTGCGAGGGATATCTAAGAAAATGTCTGGTTGAGCAATTTAAAGGCGCAAATTACTCCAGCACACACACACACACACTTCACACACTCACGCACAGATCGCTCACACACATAAATGCACACACACACACACACTCGTACAGACAGGCATGTACAATGGACGCAATTTCCTAACCTAACAGCATAAAATGCCTCTAGACGGGTTGGCATGCCGTTAATATCATTCACTCCTTCAAAATGAGAAATAAGTACGTTTCTTATCAGAACCAAAGAAATAACGCCTCCATTAGAGCAGTTAAACTAGTGGAATCCAAGTTACTCTGCTTCCTAGTTCCAACCAGAATATTTATCTTATAAACACACACACACACGCGCGCGCGCGTGCACGCGCATATAGACACATAAATGTTCAGAACGCAATTCTAAGTTTTATATATATATACCCTAGAATAGCGTTCTAATGATTTATTTAGGATTTTTGTGGTTCTGAATTGGTGAATATGGTTCTCTTTATCATTTAGGGAAAGATTACAAAGTTCTGAGGTGTTGTTGTAGGCTGGTTGGTCTGATGAATACATAGTCAAGAAACTGATAGTCAGCAAGTGCCATTGACTCAGTTTCTACGCTTTTCGGTCTTGGATTTACAGGTGCTCACACACACACACACACACACACACACACACACAACATATTATATATATATATATATATATATATATATATATATATATATAAATTTCAAATATACGGCGTTCCTCAACTTCTTAAAACAACAGATGATTACAATATCGCCGTGGGATAAGTACTATAAAAAAAACACCTAGTACTTTCAATAACTCTGAGGATGGAATTTTACTTTCCGAAATATTTAGAATTAAAAAAAAAAAAATGTTAAATAAATATAATTTTCAACACATATTGCATTGTAAATTGCCTTCAAAAATCTTTATATATATATATATATATATATATATATATATATATATATATATATATATGTCTGTGTGTATCTGAGTATATGTGTGTATGTGTTTAAGTGTACTTGAACGAATGGACGTTAATGTTAATGCATAGGCGTCGAAGAAAACACAGCAATAAAGAAATGTCAATATTTTCAAGAATTGTTTTTTTTATCTGATTAGGTAATATAATTGAATGAAAGAAATTCTTCAAGTAGATGAGAGAAAGAAAATGTCATTAATGAATGGTTTATGGGCATTGGTTCCAAATTTCGAAACGTATTAGGACAATTACTTTGAGGATTTCAATTTTCTTTGCAATTAAGCGATGCTATAAAACAATTACCCAGAAAGGATTAGATATTTAGCCTCATTTAAGTTATGTGGCCGCATGCCCACGTTGCTTCACACTCATCATATAGCCTCATTCTAAGTAATTGATTATCTATCTATCCATGCGTCTCTGCCAGCCTCATCTTTTTATTATCAATCTATGCATCTATCTGTTTATCTATCAAGGCTGATTAAGCAGCCCATCTAGGTAGGGACATAAGTACGTGGCCTAATGATGGAAGAGCATTCTATTGAACGAATTGATATTTTTTTCCAAAATATCCTTCCTACGATTACATTTAATTCTATGGTGCGCAGGACACATATACACCGAACATTGAAAATGAAGACTTTATATTTGATAATCATCAAATAACTGATCTTATACAAGTATAAGTATGTACAGTCGACCTTCTTTCTTTCACGCTCTCTCTCTCTCTCTCTCTCTCTCTCTCTCTCTCTTTCTCTCTCTCTCTCTCTCTCTCTCTCTCTCTCTCTCGCTCTGCCTCTTTCTCTTCATATATGTATGGTTGACTCTGTCTCTGTCTGTATGTCTCTGTCTCTGTCTCTCTCTTTCTCTCTCTCTCTCTCTCGCTTTATATATATATATATATATATATATATATATATATATATATATATGCACCACTTACTCAAAACTTACACACACACACACACACATATATATATATATACACACAGACACATATATACACACAGGTATATATATATATATATATATATATATATATATACTGTATGTATGTATTATGTATGTGTCTGTGTGTTATGCATGTCTATCTGTGTATGAGTCATGACATTTAACTAAATGTCTACGACACTTAAAAACAAAAACAAAAAACTGAATTAATATATTTCAGGGAAAGGGTCTCTAAAAGAATTATCATGGTAAAATTTGCATATGGGAAGTTATTTGTGAATTAAGAAATATTATAATAACATTAGAAAACAATACGACATTTATTAGCGTTCAAATGTTTTAGCAATTAAGTAATTCTTGAATTTACTTCTACTACAGCTACGATGACTGCTTTATCTAATTGGTTTTAACATTTAAGCTTACGATATTCAAGAAAATAATCAAATAGTTTACCGTAAAAAACAATAGTGGCGTTGTTCACTTTCTTGTTAACAGACGGGCAATTTAAATGCATCATTTAAAAAATAATTTTTCAGTGAAATAACACATACAAACAATGTTTAAGGGAATCTTATGTCAAAATTACTAATACTTTTTGTGTTATAACATCACCGTCTTCTCTTCCTTAATTTAATATAAAAGACAAACCGTTTATTAATTTGAACAATTTAAGCGTTAACTATTTTAAAGTAAAGGGAAAGTTAAAGAATTAAAATGGGGAAAAATTGAATAGAGCAACAGCAGCAGGAGCGGTAGTAGTAATAGTAGTAGTAGTTGTTGTTGTTGTTGTTGTTGTTGTTGTTGTTGTTAGAATATTACTTAAATGACTAAAGTAAAAAAAAAAAAGAGTATGTAATAATTAATGGTAAGGGGTACTTCGCACTCTCCATAGGTTCAAAAGTTTACCTTCACCACGGGGTGCAGTTTAATACTATATCCAGTTTATACTATATCCAAATACTATATTTCTATTTGGTGCAGAGAGGAGCTCTAACTCATCTGTAGGAGATGAAGTCGTCGTATCCTGAACTCAGCAGATATAGCGACCACCTGAGTGTGTGTGCATATGTGATTGTGGGAAGTGAATGTATGAACTTGAATCAATAATTACTACACTCATATATAACATTTGTACTGTAATGCCGATAATATACGCCCACACTCACTCAGCTATATATATATATATATATATATATATATATATATATATATATATATTGATAATTGATAATTGATATCATATTACCACGACCAGACAACTCGGCAAACACCATTTGCGACATCCGGAGCACCGGACAGCTGTTTCGACCTCCTTTGGTCTCATCTCCGCCACTAGAGATTGAACCAGTGGACCACAGAGTGAAGAGCGGGGACTCAACACAATGGGCCACCAGCACCATGCCACTAACGGAGAATGCCAAATCATCTAGTCAATGGTAATATTAATTCAAACTGCGCAGCCACCTAACCTGTATTGCCGTGTATCCCATCGCAGGATTACAGAGGGCAAGGTCACCCCCAGGACAACGACTTCCCAATTCGGGGCCCGAATCCTCAGAACACAACCTAATGAGTTGTCTGGTCGTGGTAATATGATATCAATTATCAATTATATATAATTCCTCTATCAAATTTAATATATATATATATATATATATATATGTGTGTGTGTGTGTGTGTGTGTGTGTGAGTGTGTTTTTGTGAGTGTTTGTGTATGTAGGTAAGAGTGTATGTATGCATAAGGTGTTTAAAAATAGATATTATTTTATAATATTTCGCCCAATTCTCATCAAATTATCTAAAATATCAACAGGATCTGTGGAAACAACTGAATACTAATCGTTTCATGTTTGAATGCCTTTCCTGGGAATGACATTTCTGCACCATTTTAAAACTTTTCAAAGTGTTTTACAATTCGTAAGGTGGAAAATGTACTGGCCTATATATATATATATATATATATATATATATATATATATATATATATATATAAATGGAATTTGATAATTTGCGCTTGAAGCATTGTTATGTAAAGTATATTATCGTTTATATTTTTCGACGGCAATTACAATGCGTATATCATATAAAATTCAATAATTAATGTAAATAATCATAGCAAGCAAACCGGCATTGTAATTGCCTTCAAAAAATATAAATAATATATATATATATATATAAATATATAACAACATGTGTATGTGTATGTTTCTTGCTTCCTGGTTGTTTTTGGTGGTCTATCCTGTATATTTAACGACTTCCCTCTTCCTAAATCACCCCTTCCAGTATAAACAGTAGATTCTAATCTAATTAACAAACAAAAGCCTTTTTTATGTAAGTCACTAACCCTTGGACCAGCTTTCTTTTTTTCTTTATCGCACACCTATCAGATTTTACCCTTATTAGAATCAAGCAACGAAATCTTTTGATCATTTTCAGAGATCTGAAATGAAACAGCGAATCTTTGGCGCCAGACGAATTATCTCGTATCTCAATACTATGCTACACGTGAGTAAAAGGTTGCCACTAATTTGTAGGAGTTTCAGAATTAAATGATTAACAAATGGTCAGTGTAATGTTTATTCTAATATAATTCCCTGCTATGTGCGGTCAACGCTATAATTAAACACTTCCAACCAGCATAGAAATTGCGGAAAATTGGTACGAATTTTTTCATATCTATATTTACAAACAGATATACGAGTATTCATGCAAACATACTCAAATACATATGCGTACATTTATTAATCTACCCAAAAAATGTCCTGTTGGCAGGTTTTAGAATACGCTTAATGTATACCCTGTATATGGATACGACTCTCTCCAAACATCCAGTAAACTTCATTTAGTGGTGACGTTCCAGTTCTGGGGATTTGGGGAGTGTGAAGTAAATTTTCACTCCCATTCTGACCCAGAGTAGTAGTATCTGTTAGGGTCCTATCTATGTGACAAACAATTAATTGAACTGCCATTAAATAAAAACAATTAATTTGTACTACCATTAAATAAAAACAATTAATTTTACTACCATTAAATAAAAACAATTAATTGAACGACCATTAAATAAAAACGCTTGATTCCTTATAATTGAGTGCAATTTATTTGCATTAATAATATTTACTTGAAACTATAAATGTTCATTAAGGATTTACATTATTTTTTGAACCTATATAGGTGAATACAAAAATTACTATTGTTGAGTAGAAATAGTTACTTGAAAGTATACGATTATTAGTAATTAATAGAAATACTTGAGACCATACAAATGTGTACAGATCATTTGCATTCGATAGCAATATTTGGTAACATATAACTGGGCAACAGATTTAAATGAATGTACAATAAACACAATTCCCTAACCTCTGTGGATGAAATGAACCGGGTTGATTGAAATGCCGTTATGATCAATCAGTCGGAATGCATTTCTACACGTTTCTTAGATTAGAATATAATTTAAATACAAGCACACGGGAATACATATTCACCCCAATATACAAACCTATTTACGTAATTTTAGTTGTCTAAACTAGTAGGAAACTTGCTATTCAGTAGTACTAGACCTGCGAGACTAGTTTGTTAAGCATTACACCTAGATGAGACAACAAAGTATTAACCCATGGAGTATACCAATCCGTTATATAAATTGTTGATGTAAACAGAAATTTATAATCATTATATATCATTCATAAATTTGGCAGTAATGATTAAAAGTAATAATTTGAAATCGAATAATATAACAATATACATGGAATAGATTTGATATACAATAAAAGTTATGCAACATAATAATTGGTACATTCATAGATACATGTTCTCTGTTGCAGATATGAATTCCTAGCATAATTATTCTTGCGGTTCGGAAAAATTATATAAAAATATCTGAGAATTACTTCTGAGTTAAAGGTGTTCGAGAAAATCGAGTGATATATATATATATATATATATATATATATATATATATTATATATATATATATATATATATATGTGTGTGTGTGTGTGTGTGTGTGTGTGTGTGTGTGTGTCCAATTAATAATTTTATCATTTCGTAATCTAATGACGTAATGGTGAGGACACATTCACTCCACCATATCCATGCATAGGGTGTTTATAAGGTCTATGTATATTAATGGTAATCCCTTATTTCAGACAGGTGAAACGCTGAGATTATAACAATATGAGAATACTCCTACAAATAGATCTCTGTACAATAATGGTAATCACTCATCTCTAACATACCCGCAATTTTCAAATGATCTCGGATTCTAGCAGCATGTGCAGAAACAACTAACAATTTTGAAAATAATAAATTAAACATTATAGAGGAAATACCTTAACAAATCACAAAATGGATGAAATATAAACGAGTAAATAACCCCATAAAATAAACAAGAACGCCCCTCCCAGAATGCCCCGCAAATCAAATCACTCATTATATCATGCTTCACAAACCACTTTTCCCATGATGCACCAAACAGCAGTATATAAGAAAATACACACGTATATCTTCTAATTTTTAAAGGCATAACAGAGAATCTGAGAACTAAACGCCGTTGACTTTGTCTACGCTGTCCTAACTTATATATATATATGTGTGTGTGTGTGTGTGTGTGTGCGCGTGCATAATGACTCTACTGTGTAGACAGCTTTTAAAATCGTTTATTTAAGTACTTCCCCAATTCTCTCTAAATCTGTCGATATTAAAACCCTGTCATATTGACACCGTGTTCCAAAACATTCGGCTTTAAACACAACCGCCATCATTTATCCTATACATGTAATTCTGAACTTGTAGAGAATGCGCGAATAGCTCTTCGCAGAATCACAAATACAATTAAGTAGCTTTTAGAGTTATTGTCAAATTTCCAGATTTCATGAAGGGTGAAAAAGGGCTGATCGCTTGGGATTACGATTCCGAAATGAAACAAATGGCAAAGTAATGTAACAAAATCCAGCATGTTTTAATTTCTAAAAAATATTACGATAAAAATGATTTGTTTAGTAGAGAGCATTGTAAAAAGTATGAACTAAATATTTCCAGAGATAACAGGCTCTCTCTCTCTCTCTCTCTCTCTCTCTCTCTCTTCTCTCTCTCTCTCTCTCTCTCTCTCTTGCTCGCTCGCTCCTCGCTCCGTATATATATATATATAATATATTATATATATATATATATATATATCGTACTTTTAATATTTATCCATCTGTATTTTCAATCTATCTATCGCAATCTCTTGATGTTACCATATATATATATATATATATATATATATATATATATATATATATATATATATATATATCAGGAACACTAAAAGCCTATAGATATTTCCAAAATAACTCACCAGCAACAACTACTAAGACCCTAGCAGACTACAAGGGACACAGAGTACAAACTCCTAAATTACCAACTCTACCAATCAGCGCCATGTACCCACACACAAAGATGACAACTAAACTACCACAAGAAGCAGCTACCCCCACTAGAAGAAACAACCAGCTGCCAGCAACACTACTGTCCTTACATAGTCTGAAGACGGGAGCTATACAAATCCTGAAAATTTACTACTACTAAATAAACGAAACTCTACTCAAAAACAACCGAGTTTCATATTTCTTACCTTAATGCTTCATACAAATGCCCAAACCTGATACATGTACCTCCCACAAACGGATACAATATACCAAAATAATCTCATATATATATATATATATATATATATATGTGTGTGTGTGTGTGTGTGTGTGTGTGGTGCGTGTGGGTGTGGGGGGTTTTGGGCAGCATTTTTTCATTTATGCATGTTGAATTAAACAAAAGACACATCTCCTGTTTAACAATTTTATTTTTTATCTTTTGGCCAACTTTTTAATATTTGGGTGAAATTCGTAGATTAGTCCACCAAAGTTCAGGTTCCGAGTACTTTCGGCACTTCGAAGTGCCATCATCAGGTGTGATGTGTTCCAGTTTTTAAAAATTATATTAATGTGAAGGCTGGAAGGACAAGAATTGATGGGAAAGGTGCTATAGGCATTTTAAAACGTATGTACTGCATTGGAAATTAATTTATTTAAGGATGGTTCGTATTGTTTTATGTATAGAGCTTCTAGTATTTGGAGTTTTTATTTATTTTTTCTTCATATATATTTATAGGGAGTATTAACAGCTATATCTCTTTCTATCTGCTCCGTCTTTCTCTCTTCTCTTTTTATTGTGTACTTCTAGTCATAATTGAATTTATAGTTACCTAACAGTCGATATTAACAGGCTGATAATCAAGCGACAGGGGACACTAAAGGCGATATAACAATAAATCCATCGATATAAACAGACTGAAGTAAATACAATCTACCAATGCATTTCGGTAGATAGAGAGCCAGATAAGTATGGAAAAGAACGGATATGAATATAGAAAGAGATCGATTATGTGAGATGTGAAGAGGGCGTGATACATTAGATTGAGTCGACAATAAAAATGGACTGTAGTGAATTTTCTTCGATCAATCAAAGGATAATTATCGTTATTAATGATCATTGTTAATTTCTTGATGGCTATTTTATTCTGGTTCGTTGTTTTACGGCTTTTGTTTCGCTTTCCTTTTCTTTGTCTTTTCTTCTTCTTCTTCTCTGAAAGGAAGATTGGTCATGCCGATGACAGAGGATGAGGATGACACTTTGATTGATATGGTTTTTGATTGATAATAAAGATTGCAAATAAGAATGAACTATGAATAGAAGAAGAAGAAGAAGAAGAAGAAGAAGAAGAAGAAGAAGAAGAAGAAGAAGAAGAAGAAGAAGAAGAAGAATGGCAAATAATATATTCGAAAAAACAAAAGAAGGATTTTTGAAAGAAGAAAAAAAATTATGACTGGAACTGTAAAATCTACCAGTTCATAAGTTTTCTTTTTCTTGCTAATCAATTCTAAGCCTGGTCTTCTGCTGAGATAAAACGATCCGTCTTTATCTTAAAGTCCCAAAGAAATTTATGTGTTTCATTCTCAAGAACATATTCTGGTTTATGCATATGCCATTTTGTTTTAAGGTCAAAATTTAGTTTTTTGCACTATTCCCAATGGATAACCTTTACAACCCGGTCGTCTTACCTCTGTCACAACACATTTGCTGTTTTGTTTGTCTTATTAAGGTTTGTTTTGATATAATTTGATTCATGGTATTGTTTTATGTTGAAATTATGAGTGTCTCAGTTTCTCCATGTCCAGGTCTTTGTATGTACAACCATAACAATTAGTCGTTTTAAGTATACACACAATTATTTTTCTTCCCATTTCTGTTTTCTTGTTTTTGCTGTTTTTCTGCTTGTCCATATGTTGCAGCTGCCGATATTAATCTTTCCTTGGTATTTTTTGCGTATTCTTCGAGTCCATTGATTGGGGCATCTACACAATCCTCTACGTCGTCAAGACCATTTCCACCTTCCTTTCATGATACATATAACCTGTCTCTATCGTCTCTAGGGTGTAATGCCTTGTGCATAGTCATTAATTTCTTGTTTTTCGTCAATCTGTCCACTTTTGTCTATTTTAAGAAATGTCCAGAGTATCTTATAATGGGGATGGAAGGTATTTATTCCTTTGATGAGATTTCTGCTACAGGGGTTGGTTTCTATGAATTTTCTTGTTCTCCTTTTTTAACTGTTTCTTTCATCTCTATTTGCTTGATGGTGTCCGCTTCTGTGCTTCCTAAGTATTTGCAACTTTCCTTTTCTCCAATTGTTTTTATATTGAGCTGATTTGGTAGTGGTGTTCCGTCCGTTGTTTCTCTTTCCCCTTTCATGATCACTAGCATGGCACATTTTTCAATTCCAAATTCCATTCCTATATTCTATATAGAGTAAATATCCTTATGATTTGAACCAGGGTTTCCGGTTCGTTTTTTTTTTTTTTTACAAAATTGGTTATATCATCCATAAGGTGGTTTATTCTTTACTGTAAGTTAGCGAATTTGTACATTTATTAAGTATATATAAATGGTTGCATCATTACTCAGAAACATAATAAAGAAGAAGAAGAAGAAGAAGAAGAAGAAGAAGAAGAAGAAGAAGAAGAAGAAGAAGAAGAAGAAGAAGAAGAAGAAGATGATGATGATGATGATGATGATATCAAAAGTTGTAGAAAAGTAGAAAATGCAAAAAGAGCAAAGAGTAGGAAATCACAAAGAAGATAAAGAAAATAACACGGATATGAAAGAAGAAGACAAGAAAAAAAGAATGAGAAGTTCTTTCTAAAAGCGGAAATGTTGTGATAAATAAGGAATAAGACAAAAAAAGTAAATTGATGAATGGGTAAATGATATTTACAGGGATGATAAAGAGTTTAACGAAGAATGAAAAGAAGTTGGAACTGAAATAAAAAAGGAACAAAATGAAGGAGTAATGAAGAAGAGGCCAAAGATAGAAGTACAAGAAAAATGAGAAAGGGGAAACAAAAACAAACAGAAGAGAAGAGAGATTATTGAAAACAGAATGAGGACGACTAAAAAGTGAAGAAACAGAATAGAATAAAGTATACAGATGATGTAGAAAAAGCAGATATTCACGTGACTATTAAACAATGTATAAATAAAAAGATAAATGA
>CM042148.1:4485753-4488253 GCA_023376005.1 Doryteuthis pealeii
GAACGGTCTCTTATTCTATCTTTGATTATTACCACATTTTCCGTTCAAGTGAACGTTTGTCTCTCCCGTACCCCAGACACCAAAAGAGATAAAGAAGCAGAATCCCGAAATCATTTGTCTTATATTGGGTTAACAGAACATCGTGCTTCCACTGATGCTGTATGAAAAATCTAAATATGAACATGATTACCTAACCTCCAAGACATGCCGTTAAAATCAATCAATCAATCAATCAATCAATCAATCAATCAGCTGATATAATGTGGTGATGTAGTGACGGAAAATACTGACAGGATGCACAGAAGAAAATAAAGGGAAGTAGAGATCAGGAAATAAAAGATGTCATTGGGGATTGCGAATGAAAGGTAATAGAATGACTGTCGACAAAAGGTTGTAATTGGTAGTGAAGAATACCAGGAGGTAAGAAGCAATCAAAGAACAAGTTGTTGGGAGTATTGAAAAAAGAAAGGTAGAGAGCAATAAAGAAATGATACGATAGAGTATATCAAATTAAAAAGATGATTGAAGGAACTGGTTGTTTGGTTGTATTTTACGGCATGTCAACACTTGGGTTATTTTATACTAAAGACGTTGTAGTTTTATTAATTTTTATTGGGTAATTAAAATTTTTAACACATTTTTAAAACTCATTTTTGATATATTTCAGCCATAGAGGAGACGAATAGGTATACCTCTCCGATTCAGAGTCGGACTGGGAATAAAGAGATGGTGAATTGGAACCTCACCACTAGATGTGGTTTAGCGTCATACCAGGACACTAACATTCTCAGCCAGCGCCTTCTAGCACATATATGAAAAAAGAATTGAGATTGCTATAAGAGCAATACGTTCGGAGCAATCATAGAGTTGCTAGGGATGACGTAACCCGTCTAGACTAAGTAAGGGCCAATGTTAAGTGTTGTATGTCATGGACTGCTCAGCCACCAGGATTCCGTGCTTAACATTACAGTTCGCTACCAGTGGTGGGTGGGTGAACAAGAGAAAGGAGGCGGTAGGGGTAGTAAAAAGTGGTGTTGGGAGCAGTAGATGAAAAGGAAGTAAGTTTAATCAAAGAAAAAAGAATGTAACGGCAATGGAAAAATATCTAGTTGAGGTCAGTGAAGAAAAAATTGAGCGGTCTGAAAGAAAATAGTGGTAGGATTCACTGAATGAAAAAGCAGTTAGAGAGAACAGATAGAAAGATAAGTAGGGATAGATAATGAAAAGTCGTGGATATTGGAGGAAGCGGTTGTAGGGAGCAATGAAGAAAATGAAGTGTAAGGTGCATTGAAGGAAAAGGGTGGTCGGAAAAACAACAACAACAAAAACAACAACTCTGTCCTCAATTTTACCTATGAACTTAACAATAATAATTAACTTCCGTTCCTTGATGTATTGATTGACACTAACAACAACAACACTTTTACAACATTCCCATATAAAAAGCCCACGAGTATTAACACATGTACGCTTAATTATAATAACGAATGTCCTAAAAAGAACAAAGCTATTATAAAAATTAATATATCGCGCAAAACTCATTTCTTCCTCAAAGACGATATTTTATTCCGAACTTAAAAATATCAAACAGACGCTTGTTAATAACGGATTTCCTAATCACGTTGTTGACAAACAAATCAAACAGATCATCCATAAAATTGGCGCTCACTACAAGTAAAAAATACAGCAAATACTTCTTCAAATAACATAATTTACTATCGTAACAAGATGCACAGGAATTATAATCTTGATGAAATAGCACTAAAAAAATTCATTCGAAACAACGTTGCTTCAACCACTCCCAATTATAAATTAAAATTAATTATTTATTACAGCAAATTTAAAACCACTAACCTTATCCACAGCAACTCATCTCCCCAGAGAAGTCGTCTTAACGAGACTAATGTAGTACACACATTCAAATGCTCCTTAGGAGATTGCTGTATTTACATCGGTCTAACCTCAACGACATTGTCACGCCGCTTGACTCTCCATATTTCAGATAATAGCTCCATTTTACAACATTTAAAATTTGCAATCATGCTCCCACTCTAATTTTTTTTAAAATTACGGAAAAAAATCACACTCAGCACAAAGAAAAATCAAAGAAAAACTAGTAATAAGTAACTACTGTATTCGAAATTAATCTTAATTTTAAAATGGCTATCACCCTTTTCAGGACAATTCTGTTCCTTCCAGCCCCCACATCCCTTAGTATAATTTCTACAGTTCCCCTTCTACTTAATCTCACTACTACTAACTTGAATTAAAAAAAAAAACTGGAACACAAACACATCAACCTTGAAGATGGCACTTCGAAGTGCCCGAAATTACTTGGGGAAAACACTTGGTTGAGTAATCCACGGATTCATCCAAATATAAAAATAATTTGGCCAGAAAGTTTGAAAAGATCGGAAATAAACTAGTTAAACAGGAGACACTTTTTGTTTAATTTTATATGTATAAATGAAAGAATGCTGCCCAAACACACACACACACA
>CM042148.1:4493253-4513253 GCA_023376005.1 Doryteuthis pealeii
ATATAAATAAATTTTTGCTCTACATTGTATTGAGCACTTCGTATTTGTTTTTTCTCAGTCTTAACCCCTGATACTGTGCGCTTCCAACGATCGTACTCGTACCCACCGGTAAGCTACTACTCATACATTAATATATATATATATATATATATATATATATATATATATATATATATATATTATATACGTGGGGGAGTATGTGATTGTGGATGTAAATAAAAAGAGTATAAAGAAGACGGTAGAGATTATAGCCCTTACCTGCCAACATTTCTGCTATTTTGCTGGTAGGTGACACAAAAGTTTATTGCCTCCCGTTTCTGCCAAATTATATTGTGAAAGGCCACTGGAGGGCGTGGTCAACATAACAGTCATATTGCTTTTCTTCCTGTCTTGATAAGTAACCCTCCCGTGGGTGTGCGTTTCTGTCCACAGACAAGGAGCTTGTGCCCCAACAAACTTAAATATGGAAGTCTCATGAAGACATTCTTTCATACAGCTCTTTATGAGCTTATTATTTTTACAAATGCCATTCTTGTTATTACCTCGTCTTTAACGGTTTTTGCATATTTATCCACAGGACGGTATATAAATTCACACACTTACCTACGCCACAAAACGTCCGGGTTGTTTAATTTAATTTAATTTCAACTAATAATGTTAACGGATGAGTTATAGTAACCAGAACGGCAAACATACAAAAACAACCTTTATTCGACAAAACCATATCTAGTACTTTAAATTCTCATGCCGTATGAAATAGGTTAATCTTCCTATTATATCCAACATAACTGTGTGTAAAGCGATACCGACTACATAGTACCCTCTTAGGTGTACGAACTGAGGTATCGGCTTTACGACAATTCATAATTCGGTGCTATCAACATAGATTCTAATAGCTTTGAATTATATCCAATCATTTGTAATTTAGCTAATCTGCTATTAAAATGGGGGGGGGTACCACATGAAAAGATGGATTTATAAGTCGGTGCCTTCGAGATAGATTCTAATATATTTGAATTATATTCAATTTTTTGTAGTGTAAATTGAATAGCATTTGGTTGTATTGTGCAGTACAAAATTGTCAAATTTAAGGCTATCCATTATTTGTTGCTTCGGATGAATGAATGTTTGCATATATTTGATAATTTTGAATCGTAAACTTAGCTATTCGCAGTAGATAGATAGATTTGGTTGGCTATCTGATAGGCTACTGGATTGGCTATTCAAAATAAAGAAATACATTGATTGACTATTTATTTGCTTATTTGATTGGCTATTACTTTGTCTATTCAAAACAATTAAATCAACAACTTGATTACTTATTGATTTGGGAATTTGAGTAGTTATTTATTTGTTAATTTGACTGGCTATTAATTTGGCTATTCGATTGGCTAATTATTTGGCTACTTGACTGGCTAATTATTTGGCTACTTGATTGGCTATTGATTTGACTATTTGATTGGCTATTGATTTGTCTATTTGATTGGTTATTTGATTGGCTATTGGTTTGACTATTTGATTGGCTCTTGATTGGATATTCCAAATAATTAATTAAATTTTCCTATTTGATTGCACCACATAAAGTGGCGCTTTTACGGATGCTCTTTATTCATTTCTGTCATGACAAATTTAGAACTTTTGTATTATATTCGCTAATTTGTTATTATAAATTTTTCTCTTTGATTCTTGTATGCGTCAGTACCGCATGAAGTGTCGGATTTAAGAAGATTATTTGTTGGTGTCATGATAGATATAGATGGCATGATTTAGCAAGTAAAAACATCAGCTTGGTATTTGAAGACGTTGCTAACGAGCAGACAACAGGTAGGTGGATTTCTGATGCAACAGGCGCCAAATATTCAAACTAAAACCCAGAAAAGAGAAATTAACATCAGTCATCGAAACTAACGGACCTTGATTGTGAAAAACTTCGGTCAAGTCATGTTGAAAGCGCTGTTCACCGTCCGATCACTGAAGTTAAGTAATGGTTATCTCACCCAGTAATTAGATGGGTGAACACATAGTAACAGCAGGTATCATAAGCAATCTTTGTGATAGACCAGAAAAAAAACTCAATAGATCATAAGTAACGCTCAAATCAATGGATCCTCTCAGATCACTGAAGTTAAGTAGTGATTAGCCTATTCAGTACTTAGATGGGTGACCATCTAATAATAGCAGATAATGTATATAACCAGGGACCTGTGTGTTAGACAAACCAAAGCTTAATAATGGGGATACACTAAGTAGGGCTCAATGAATAACAAGTCACGTTGAAAGCATTAGATCCAGCCATTTCACAGAAGTTAAGCAGCGATTCAGTATTTAGATGAGTGACCTCCTTTAAACAATAAATATGTAAGCTAAATATGTGTGCTAGAGTAAGCAATATTAGAATTAGTATTAGAGTAATATATATTAGTAAGCTAAACTAAATAAACACTGAAGTGACTGAATTCCTTCAGAACACTGAGTTTAAGCTGTGTTGTGTCCACTCTGTACTTAAACGGGTGACCACTTAATATATATATATATATATATATATATATATATATATATATATATATATATATATGAATGATTCTGTTTGTATGTATATTTGCTTGTACAACGTTCGAGCTTAAGTCCTAAAGTAAAATTGGTAGAGACTAGCAAAGTCCAAAGTTCAATAAATTCCACACCTTACTTTTATCTGAGAGGGCGTTAAAAATTATTTACACCTTATTTTACATGACCAAATATAAACAAAAACACGATAAAGGTATACACCAATGATATATTAAAAATTAATAACAAGACTATTAAAAGATAAAATAATTGATAAAGGATAAAAGAAAAGAAAAATAAAATAACCAAAAATGAAATAAAAATCAAAACAAGAATAATAATAAATATGAACAACTTAAAAACAAGAATATATAAAGAATAAACGATGATAAAACAAATATATGGAAATATATTTTTATCAATTCATATATAAATATTGATAAGAAACGTATCTTTAACTTTTTTAAACCTGGTCAATATCTACTCGTATAGATATATAGAAAGTCAAAAGAAATTATCAAATCTCATCTATTCTATAAACCCTAGAAGATAGATGGGTACTACCTCTGAAACCATAACCCTTACTGGACTCATTACCGGATTAAACCACCCGAAAAATTATATCTTTACCCTTAAAAACTTATCTAAATAAAAATAATAATTTAAATATAAATTCAGTCTTGTATACAGATCTTTCTACATAACAATATTTCTGTTAAAAATTGGAATTATTTATTAACACAGAATAGAATTTTCTGTCAATAAACTAAAGTTCAAATTACATTCACGCGTTAAATCAATATTTTGGCATTTATAACCTTTTCAATCTTCAAACGTAAACATTCAAGAAACAAATATTCTCTGAACTTTTGATCAGTGTGACCCAAGCATTGCCACATGGTTAATCAATGTACATAATAAACAACATAAAAAGATTGTTTAATCTAGCATTGTTTTCAACTATAACTCTATCAAACCAAGACCCGGTTTTTTTTCAAAATACCTCCTTATTTAGTTTAATTAGTTTTAAATATTTACAATATCGGTTATTTTGATTAATTTCAATTAGTTATTTAATGTCATAATAACTGTTTATTGTATCAGTAGTTTTTCTACCAAATAAATTTCCTAAACTTCCTAAATAAAATTAAATGGCATTTTATCTTATTTTATTTTAGATTAAGAAATAATATAAAGACAAATGATGTTTACTTTAAAATTGTTAATTCGTAAAAGTTTTTCTTGACTCCATATTTATACATTATATTTTAATTTTGAATTTCTTAATTCTCATATTTAAAAAAAATAGTGAATCGTTTGCAATGAACGATGTTCCTTTTTGAATATATTCATGGCGTCTAAACATTGTAAAGCATTATCGGTATAAACGATGACAAAATGCTAGATTTATCACATCAGCTCTTTGAAAGTAACCAAATGAGGTTTATTTTTCAACAAAGTCCCTCTTGTGATCCATGCACTTATTCCTTCGGTGTTGCAATGCTTGAGTCATATTGGTAAAAATAAAATATATAGCAGATATGATGTCATCATATGAACATTTCAGCTCACTGTCGTATATATATATATATTATATATATATATATATATATATATATATATATATATATGTGTGTGTGTGTGTGTGTATGTGTATGCACGCACCCTCCTGAGTGGGCGTGGTTGGATGTGTTGATGCTATCAAATATGAATCTTTTCTTTGTAACATCCCATTCAAACATTTCTCTTTCAAATATCACACGCTGATATGAAATGTTCAGTAGCCCACGCAGACTTTCTCAAGAAATATTTATTGACTTGTTCAGATATCCTTCGATTCTCACTCTCTATGTCGCTGTATCTCCCCACTCACACACAGAGAGGCTTTCATCTATTTCTCTCCATCTCTACTTCACCCCTTTACCTACCTCCTTACCCATCTACTTAGCTGCTTCTCACGACTTCATCGACACACGGATAAATATACACAAGTGGCTAGAAGATAAAGAGACCCACCCATTCACAGACCACCATACATCAAAACTTGCACCATTGGTATCGTAGGGATATCTTTTTATCCAAACATCCAATTCTCTACAGCAAGCGGAACCCAATAAGATCATTTTTATATTTTCTTCTGGGTCTTTTCTTTTTTAGCACTCTTTCACATTCTTTCTTACTTTTGTTTTTTTCTTACTCATCTATTTACTCTTTACACATTTATAACCCTTATATATATATATATATATATATATATATATATATATATATATATATATATATATATATATATATATATTATTTTCCCCTTATTCTTCTTTGATTTCCGTCTTTTAAGTTCTCGTTCCTAATTTTTTCCCATACTTATTCTTATATTTTCTTTCTTTTTTTCTGTTATTACATCAATTTTCTTCCGTTTGTTTTATTTCCCATTCTCATGTATTTTTCCTTCTTATTGTTGTGTTTTTCTTCTAATGTATTTTCTCTGTTTATACTACGAACATTCATATGATGTTTGTATATGTCAGCGTAACCCAGTAAAAACGTCACATCATAGAGAGATGCATATGAGAGCAATCTACTTGAAATGATTTAACGTAGATAATAAATCAACTGTCAGCTAATATGCAACTGAACAATAGTTGTGAAGGTAATTTCTTTCTATCATTCTACCTTAGTATATTCTGCTCGTCTGTCTGTCTGTCTGTCTGTCTGTCTGTCTGTCTGTCTGTCTCTCTCTCTCTCTCTCTCTATATATATATATATATATATATATATATATATATATATATATATATATATGTATACACTCTGTCTGTTTGTATTTCTCACACTCTTTCAGTATATATATATATATATATATATATATATATATATATATATATATATATATATATATATATATATAGTCTAAGCATATCTCTCAATCTCAGTATTTTTCTTTATCATCTTTCATCTTTGTATGTCTTTTCGTCTGTCTGTTACTATCTATCTATATATCTATCTATCTATAATAGACTTGCAATACTTACCCATATCATATACATATTTTAAAGCAGATGTTATTAAAAATAATGTACCTAATCGCGTTTATTATAATTTACAATAACTATTCGTATGTATACAACGTTTTAATTGTTTTTATCGTTTATCCATTCAGGGTAACTGCCTTACATGGAAATCTTAGATACCCACAAAAACATCTGACAAGTTATTTTTCTTATAAGTATTTGGTTTGATTCTTTATAAATATAGAGGGGGATAATAGTAATCTAAAAAAATGAGAAAAATATGTTTCTAAGAATTTTTTAGGCCGGGGCCCTTTGAAATTAATCTAATTTAACTTAATTTAATGGAAGTGACTGAGAGGATCTATGTATATACAAAGAGAGAGAGAGAGAGAGAGAGAGAGAGAGAGAGAGATAGAGAGAGAGAGAGAGAGAGATAGATGAAAGAATAACCGAACTGACCGATAGAAAGACAGAGTACCTAGCCCATTTAGTTAAAGTGATGAAATGTATCAGTCTAATTTATTTCCTTTTTGACCCATTTACTTTATTTTTTCCTTACCGTGAAGGGTTCCAAATAAATATTATTCCTGTAACGATTACTAAAAGAATGTATAAGCGGTTTGTGACGAGCACTTTCTTACAACGTAAGAACAGATAGCCATAGGGTGAAAGACATATCCCACGTAAAAAATATTATTAGTTGCATCCCTATTAAAGTTTAGAGACTTTTTCTTAGACATATCTAACAATCTTGAAATGTTTTTAGACATTGGACCAAATATAATGGTACGGACGGGTGAACGGATAGTTAGCTACAAGATAAAGCGACCCACCGATTTATAGACTGCCATAAATTAAAAGTTTTACACTTCCTATCATAGATATTTTATTTTATCCAAACTTACAGTTCTCTACAATATAATACAATGCTTTTATATATGTATGTAACCCAGGAGAATCAGCACATCATAGCACGGTTTTTAATAGAGCAATTCACTTTAAATTCTCTAACGGCTATTCTCATCTCGATTTGCAATTGAATGGGTATATCATGGTATCTGTATAAATGTTGGATGTTAATTTTAATCCCGATTATCGAATAATAGAGATAATGCTTATTATAATATTCTCTACTTACTAGACAGAAGCGCAAGAAACATCATGGGCGTCGTGGTAATGGGATCAGTGATCCGATTTCGAATCCTGGACAAGGCCGTTTGCATTTTGACTTTGTATTGATGCTATTGGAAAAGGCATAAATTCATATGTTCTCTCACCAGCTATGGGCAAATAATAGAGTGCACTGGACTTTTTATCCTTGGTACGGCAACCAGTCTAGAAGATAATTTTGAATGCTGTAGAGCCGTCTCTTTATATAGACGGTATATATAGTATGATCGTATACCCGTGGCTGTATACTCATCTTAATCTGAAACTTGTAGCTTTTTGTATTTATTGTATAGCTTGGTCTGAGAAGGGATCTGAGTAGCTCTTCTAACTTCTGAGCTGTCTATCTTTTTAGCTTTTTCTGTCGTATTATTATTCAGGATCTATCAGTCTTCTTATTCACGATGATATTGTGTTGAGTAGTGACAACACGAGAAATTACTTTGGTTAATTCACATTTTTATTAAATTCTTGGATCTGGATCACTCAATCGCACCTGTGAGAATCTCGATAACCGCGAATGAGCCTTCATCCTTCCACAGCTAACTATAACCAGATTTTCTTAAGCTAAACACTCTCCCACGCTTACCAGACTATCAGGAAGAGAGTTCAACAAAAGGTATTAAGGGACATCATCCCTGTATTGTTAATCGTTAAGTTTTAATTCAAATAAATTACACCAACCCTGCATAATTGATAGGATACCCATCAATTATGCAACATGAATTCAAACTTTAGTAATGTAAAGTAGATGGAGTTGGCCTATTGCCGGTAACAACCAACAGTGAGGGAGTATATCCCCTGTTCACTAAGCGCTAGAGCTAAAAAGTTCAAAGCTGTACTAGTCATGCGCTGATTTGGTAAGGACCAGTATCGAACCCGGGACCTTGTGGTTTCGAGTGAATGCTCTACCAACTGAGCTAAATCGACCCTTTAAAAACTTGACCTTGTATCACATCCTGCTGTGGAAGGGGTTGGCTAAATGCATATAAAGGGAACCCATCGGTTTCACGTGTCGTCTAGTTCTACCCTATTTGACCTTTCTCTTTTCTTCCTTTATTTCTCTTTTTCTTACTTTTTCTTCATTTCTTTCTTTCATTTTCATTTCCTTTTCTTTCTTTTCTTTCTGTTTCTTGCCTTTTCCTTAACTCAATCATCGTTATTTAGATTTTTTTCCCTTGCTCTTTTTTGTTTCTTTTCTTTTACCCTTTCTTTTTTCACTCTCCTTTCCAAGAACCTGTCATACAAAATCTGCTAAATCAATATTCGCTATTTCTCGACAAGGTCAACTGACTGGATTCGCTGATTTTATTGAATGAAGTGTTTTGCATACATGTATATTGCAAAAATCGATACTACCCGACTGAAGATGATTATATCCTTGTCTACACGTTGATAAAACCTAAAATAAAGGAATTAACACACACACACACACACACACACACTCACTCTCACACACTCACATATATACAAACGCATATATAAATAGGGTAGACTGCTCCAAAAGAAATGCCTCCTATCTATTTGCACAGAATCCGAAACCAAATGTCATCACTGGATAATCTTCAAGTACTTGAGTTTCTGAAAAGAGATGTTCAATGGCACGGCTCTGATATCATGTCAGACGCCATTTTGTTAGATTGCAACTCAGCCTCTATTTGTCATAAATTTAAGCAAGCAAGGAAAGCTGCCCATTGTTAGTAAGTGTGATTGTCAATGTGAACTTCTGACTAATGCCAAATTAAAGTATACTTAGTAAAGGACAATAAAAAAAAGAAAACATTGATTATTGGCGGAAAGGTTCAAACTCAACTACCTTGCCTTTAACATTGGCCAACATAAGGGGAATTACTTTCGGAAGGAAATCATTTTTTATACGCAACACTACTTATGTTTGCATATATATGTATTTATATATAGAGGATTTCGCTGACGACTACCCAGTAAGCTTAAAATGCAACGCTTTCCTATAAAATGGATGAACAATCTCTGGTGGCTTTACATATATAGAGATGTATGTCTTTTTCAGTTAAAATTCCATTCCAGTTTGTAGGTGACGATTGCCGAGTGTTTATTGAGCCTACCTGATGATGAATCGATTAGGCTTCCATCCCGGCACGAGGTAGCCTGCAAATGTCTGAAGAGACGTGATATGCAGAAACGCGGTGTATGTGGATACACACACACACACATATATATATATATATATATATATATATATATATATATATATATATATACAGTATTATATGTTCATAATTAAAGAATCCTTAATATCAGTGATAATGAATATGTAGATCTAAGTCAAATCCGCTTGATTTCTCGCCTATGCGATCACCATTCAAAAAGAGATGCTAATGGTCTGATGATTAAATATGGGAGAAGCTGACAATGACCAACGCTGTTGAGTTATATATATATATATATATATATATATATATATATATATATATATATATATGAGAGAGAGAGAGAGGGGGAGAGAGAAAGGTGAGAATGTCTTTATATATAGAGAGGGGACAAAAAAAGAGAGACTGCGTGTGTTTACAAGGATTATATGATTAATTCTCATTAATCTCTTATATTCTTTAAGTATTATGCAAGATAATTACATTAGATATGCATTTATAAAAGACCTGCTGTTCTGTGAATTATTAGATATTAAAGGGTAACGAAGTTAATGAACTTATTTTTCTTCCGATGTAATTTACTTTAACTGCATTTCTCATTGATTGGTTACCCATATTAATACACGGAATTTCTTTAAATAAGTGTTTCTACGCCTCCTCCCCCCTCTCTCTCTCTCTCTCTCTCTCTCTCTCTCTCTCTCTCTCTCTCTCTCTCCAAATAAAATCTACACATAAACTGATTTTATCCAATGATGTTCATATCTATCTACGTCTCTATCTATGTATCTATCTATCTATCACTGTCGTTCTGTACTATATATATATATATATATATATATATATATCTTTCTATCTTTACATATCTATTTATTGCAACATGTTCTCATATATATATATATATATATATATATATATATATATATATATATATATATGTAGGAATTTTCCTCTATTCTTGTGAGAGTAGGCTACAATAAGGCTTATTGCAGCCTACTCTCACAAAATAAAGGAAAATTCCTACAAGTTTTTCCCTTATTGCAGCCTACTCTCATATATATATATATATATATATATATATATATATATATATATATGGTCCGGTTAGCTCAGTCGTAGAGCGCGTCCACCTAGAATCCTAGGTTCCGGGTCCGTCCGATACCGGCCATCGACAAGAACGTATGAGTAGCACAATGATGTCTGTTGTAAAGTGAGGAGCTGATGGCAAGTGTGGCGCTCCACCTCAAACGCCAAAATAGTCTCCTTGATATAGAGCTAGTGAAAAGGAATTGACTCCCTCGCAGTCTGGCCACGCCACCAATTTTACTACTATATAAGAGTGCATGATACCATATAATATGTGCAACTGATTATTATTATGATAGATGGATAAATAAATAAAAGATACGAATAAAAGATTATTAAAATGGGGAAAAATAAACTAAACCAAACTCATGCACAGGATTAAGCAAAGCTTAGTAAATAATAATGGCCATGAAGTAGGTTTTTTTTTTTTTTATCTTGCTTCATATTTTATTTATCAAATTCCTTTCTTTTTTAACATGTTGCTTTAAACGCTACTCTAACGGTTTATTTCCCTTTGCTACATTGGTATATCTTAATCGCAATACTGACACTTAGCTATATTTCCTCTTTTTCCAACCACGAAGTAGTTACCTATCAGAGGATTTTAATCAAGCGCCGCTTCAAATAAGTATTTGTGTTCGATAAGGGAGATAATTCTCACAACAGTTATTTTCTAGATTAAGATATTTCTTTCCCCCCAGATTTTTATCTATTTTTTCTATGTCACTGAGAATGTAAAGACTAAAATCCGACAATAAAATTTATTATGGTGTTTTTTTTCTTCTCTTTCCTTAGAGAAGAATGCTACTTATAAAATAAGTGTGCGTTAAATACGTCAACGACTCTCACGGGCATTTATTTAGTAGCGGGAAGGAACACATACGGTATATTATTTATATGTAATTGTGTACTTTATTTATACGTATATATATATATATATATATATATATATATATAATATGTATGTATATATATATATATATATATATATATATATATATATATATATATATATATATATTATATATATATATATGGAAGAGGGAGAACGTTTAAAAATCGGTCAAATTAGCAGTCATATGTATATACATATACATATGGATAGAAATAGATCTATAACTGCTAATAAGACAGATCTTAAGCCTTTTTATTTACCAAATATATTGTACTGTACGAAATCATTGAACGAAACAGTGAGTTCTCAACTTTGACCAGAGCAGCATTCCATTAACCCTTAGAATCATCATAAAACCAACTAACCTGGTGATTTACACATACACACACACACCCACACACACACACACACACATATATATATATATATATATGTGTGTGTGTGTGTGTATCTATGTAACTATGTATGTATCTATGTATAAGGGTTAGTGTGTACCGTTCATAAACACTAAATGTATAGTTCTGTTGTAACATGCACACACAAACACAAACTTACACACACAAATTAACATAGATACACAAATACTTGGATAGAAACAGATACACTTACATACATACATACTCATACATACACAAACATATATTAAACAACTCCTCCGTACGAGCAGGATGTGACACTAGGTCTCATTCTCAAGTGGAGTTTGACAAGTTTTCCTTATAGTATACTGGTTGTTATGCTATGGTTATAGGTCCCAGTCAGCCCTACCCTTTATCCATAGCTCGAGGGAGAACAGTTGGAATCATTCATACCTTCCCCAAGGGTATTAGCGCTAGATGAAATGCTAACACTCGTGTGTCTGTGTGTTTGTGCGGCAAATATTGAGTGGCCGACTGATGATTGAAAAATCCAAGCTGTGCGACATATATTTAACGTTGGGACGTTATTCGTAAATGCGATTAATCCGCTGGTGTGGCTGTATCTACCCAAACCGTCTGCCACGGACAATGTGCAAAAACAGGTCAATTTTCAAGCGGGGTAAATTGATTAATCTAAAAGGTGTCCTTCTCCTAGACTGACTGTCATACCAAAGTTAAAGCCCCAATCATCCTTTCTATTTGCCAATGACTAGGGGAATAGTAAGATTTATACCTTCCCCAAAGGTATTACAGCTATGTGAAATGTAAAGGGCATAGTCCAGGATTTAAACGTCGAGTACCGGGACCATTTCTACAAAGATAACCGTTACGCTACGGTCGTGTATAATCCGGGGGTGCATCAGAAATGTTTAAATATTGATAAGGTGAGAGGCTGCAGATTAACCCCGCCATACGCACACACACACACACACACACACACACACACACACACATATATATATATATATATATATATATATATATATATATATAGAGAGAGAGAGAGAGAGAGAGAGAGAGAGAGAGAGAGAGAGATTGTCTCCCCAAAATTAATAACATATATTGGCCACACGACGACCACATTATCCCGCAGAATAACTTACACTTATCTGATTCCAGCTCCATTAATCAACACCTTAAAACACATTCATGTCCCTCTCTAACTACCGCAAAATTCTAACCGAAAATACACGCATACTACATAAAGAAAAAAACAAACAAAAACTTCAAATAATCGAAGCTTTATATATCAAACAAAAAAAAACCCTACCTTAAACAAAATAAACTTTGAAATAAGTCAACATGTTCTCAAATGCTTATAATGTTCCGCATATCCTCCTTCCACTATACCCCTCCCCTTCTCACAACTTGTGCCCCCCTCCCACAAAAAATCACTACTGCATCGCTCGCTCGAACCACTACCATTCCTACAACCTCCCACTACCTATGTTTATTACCTCCTTGATACTACTCGTTCTCGTTAAAAATCAGACATGAAACCATACCATCGTTTCCTACATCATGATGGCAAACTGTATTTGTTTTAGCCTCATATTAAATGTTTTATATATAAACTCGCACCAATGTGAAAAAATGTCCCAATGTTATTTCATCTCTTCAGGCGAGAAAAAAAATTATTTCAAAGTATTGAATTTAAAATTTTACTGCTCAAAATTAATTACTTTTCATGCCACACTACATTCATGCGTATCAAGTGTTATTTAAATATATACTCTATACTGTAACTGATGATATTTTGTGGAGTGCTTTGCCATTAGCAATGTTTTCGTTTTATTTCTAGTGTTTCTTTTTATCTTAATTTCATCTGATTTTAATCACAGGTATTTCAGATCGTTAGTCTACGGCATTGAGTACACATAACGGGTCGGAAACACGAATTTCTTTAATTCAGGTAGTATCCGATTAATATAAGTGCCCTTAACCCATTCTCTAAATAGACATGAAAACTAACTGTAAGATAAAAGCAAACATCTAATTAAAAAAGGAAATGATGACACTTTATTTATTTACACAACATTTTGCCACAAGCCGCTGGCAATCAAAGGTCATTTTTTAAAGCGGAGTACGAATGGTTTTCCTTCTCCTAGGCTAGTTGACATACTAAGCTTAAATATCTCAATATTTCCATAGCTGGAAGGAAAAGTGTTGGATTCACACCTTTCTCAAGGGTATTAGTGCCATCTAAAAATTCAAAAGCATCGTCCATCATTTCAGTTGGAATAACCATTATGCTAGTAGAGGTCCTTGATTGTACCGTAGTTGAAGTTTGATTTTTATCAAAGCTTTGGAATTTTTCAGTATATTCATATCTCCTTACTACTTTAAGATTAAGGATAAGTAGGAATGTGGCACTAAAGTAAATCTTTACTCTTTATATAACCATATAATGTAGACATTTAACAATTGTCTCGTTTGAAACGGCCAGGGAGGAAAGTACCAGGACCCATCTATAATGGCTAATATTGACGGTTGGTCCAACTGGAGGAGGTAAAAGGATTCATTTGTTTCAACTATTTCAATTTGTTTCAATTTGTTTCCAAGTTTAGGAAATCTTGTTCATTGTATGTTCATATTTATATTTATTGTGTAATTGTTCCTTGTGAGTAATTTCTTTGCACACTGTCCTATCAAATATGAATAATTTAAATATATCAATTTGATGCATACATTGGACCCTTAACAGTTACTACTACTGCGCTCCAGAGTGGATCCGGGAGTAATGGTAATGAAGGGGTACTCCACTCTTTCCAGATTTCCAGAACTGGAGCTTCACCATTAGATTCAGTTTAGTATTGTACCTAGGAACTTACCCTTCTGCAAGGGATGGAGTCGGCATATTCTAAGCCACACCGACATCGCTAGAAGGAGAAGATTAAAGGCTCGCAATGATAATGGAAACATATTCATTCGTAATTTGGAACCGCAGTGTAGCTTTAGTAAATATTCTTTCTGTGCGGAAGTAGGGTTGGTCGCGCCATGCTATATTTGGCAATTCTCCAAGAACACAATTTTCACCAAGACATTTCAGCACTAAAGAGATCGATTGAAAAGATAATTTTTGTATAATTTATGACATTTTAGTAGTATATCGCAGATTCGGTCGAATTTCTACACGAGTACGAGGCCAGATATCATCATCATCATCAAGGCGTGCCGATGACGCAGATTCCCCCCCCTCTCTCTCTCTCTCTCTCTCTCTCTCTCTCTCTCTCTATCTCTCTCTCTCCATCAGTTCCTTTCGATCATTGCACTTGGTAACATCTCTATATAGCGCACAGTGTCTGCACAAAGCTGACGAATGAATGTTTCTGTTGGTCGCAAAAAACAATGGTGTGTACATGTGTAAGAGTTAATAGAAAAACGTCCCTTATGAGTTTGTCCTTAATACACTAGCTGTAACTTGATTGTTTTGTTCGTGTTAGTTAGTTTATGTGATGGGAGGTAATTTACCCCATAACTAATGTTTTATACAGTAGTGCTTCCAGAATTTGTTCAAAACAGCGCGCAACATATTTGTATAGTAATCATCTAACTTTTTCCATGCATTTCCTTAGAGGACACGTGTTACAACTATACACGGCTACAGCTTGTAAAAAAGACCCATTTTATTTTCATCAGAGAGAGCAAATTTCCATGTGGTTGATAAGTTGTCAATAGCAGTACATTTTTACATATATTGACCACACACACACACACACACACACACACACACACACATATATATATATATATATATATATATATATATATATATACAGGGTGTTGAGGAGAAATTTGACAGATTTATATTTGGTTATATTTCTCTGTAGGATAGAGGTATTGACGCATACTACACATCATTTACAAGCTTGGACACTTCTTCAATCATATACGTAATGACAGATAGAATGATTGACTGGAACCCACCGGAATCATGGAAGATAATAACTTGTATCATGATGATCTATGCCGGTCATCAAAATTTAGGAGATTATGGTTGCTGCCCAATGCTCCCTGAACACTGTAAAAACAATCAGACATGAACTGGAGAATTACAATGGAGACTACGAGGCTGTGGCTAGAAGAAAGCAACATGACAGACGATCTGATTGCGTTTGTACAGCAGAATTCATTATAAAATCTGCAGAAAAATGTGTTGGAGGACCCTGGCATTAGAATTCGAAATTTCTCACGTGAATTGAATGTTTTGCACTCAATAAAGACCTTCGCTACTACTCATAAAAGCGTCGAAGAGGTCAACGGCTCCCAGAAAAGACCCGTCAATATCATCTGACAAAGGCGAAGAAATTTCTGAGAAAATTTAAACATCCTGCTGAACCACAAACAATCTGGTTCTTTTCCGATGAGAAAAACTTTTGTCAGGATCAAACGCACAACATGCAGAATAACAGAGGGCTTGCATACAGTCCAAAGGACACTCCTTGTGTCATGAAGACTAAATTTCCCCAAACTATGATAGCTTTCGGATGTGTGTCCGCTGAGGGTGATGTGATGCCTCCGCATTTTTTCAGAAAGTGTATCGGGTTGAATTCAGAGGCCTACGTGGAAGCAGAATTAGGTCCCCTGCCACACCTCAAGGAAAAGTCAAAAATGGTTGTCAGCGAATTTTTACGACTACACCAGTTCCAATGGTTGGCCTGTGAACTAACCCCATAGATTATTATGTATGGGTGCTGTTGAGAAAGACACCAATCGCCGTGCCAGTACTACAAAAACCGAGTTAATCGACAGAATTAAGGTAGTTTTTGAGAACCTTCCCAGAGAAACTGTAACATCAGCTTGCTCCTGGTTCCGGAGCAAGATTGAGGCTGTGATCGACGCTAATGGTGGTTATTTTGAGTGAAACTTGTTGACAGTAGTGTAATTTCCGTGTCTGTTCGGTGTCTTTACAATCCATTAATTTTTGTAGTTACTAGGCACTTTTTCTTTTTCTTTATGAAACTGTCAAATTTATCCCGAACACCCTGTACATATCAGTTTTATTCTTTTTTGATAATTTAATATCTTTTTAATATATTGAAGACATTTCCTCGAGTGATCTTGAATTAAATCTTATATGAATCTATTTCCCCAAACCTTTCCTACATTGACAGGAGTTAACACAAGATCAATTTGCAGGTGGAGTACACCTGGTTTAAAGCTTTCCTTCATTTATACTAGTTACTGTACCAAGGCTAAAGAGCCCTTTCTACCCTTCTATTTAGAATTAGAGATTAGTACCTATCTTTCCAAAGCGTATTAGTGTGTTTTGTTTTGTTTCTTGTTTGAGTTATTGCCTTACCGAGGCTAAAGAACACAGACATATTTGGTCAAACAATCAGGGATGAAAAACGCTAAATTCAAAGCAGACATATTCTGCTTAGATAATAGGCCTCAATTTAATCAGTTCGTTATTAACCGGTAGAGGACAAAGAATGACTTGTGAAAGCTAGCGAAATAGGAACGACTTGTGAAAGCTAGCGAAATAGCCCCTTCCAAAATTTAGGTTGGGTTACAATTTAGCAATTCCTTCACTGACTCAAACAAATATGACTTCACGTCTTCCTGATTTTAGTGGTATTTTCTATTACCACGTGTCTGATTTCTCCGCTTTTTCCTCACGTAAACTCGTCGTCATCTTTTCATTTAATCTTTGTCTACGGCAACTTTTGACAAGACCCCACAACGCAACATTCACGTCTTTAACTTCTTGTTTGACAATCTACATATTTTATTTTTATCTATTTATTTATTTATATTTTTCTTAATGGACGGGATGGGGTGAGAGGCGACACATTTGCCTCTTCAATATTCTTCCAGGCATTTTCTTTTGTCTCTTTCATTAACTTTCATCTTTGATTTCGACATCTTTCTTTGAGTGTGTTGACCTTTAGCGTTTGTTTATTTTATCGGAGAACCTGCTGGTGACATTGTTGAAAATCCCCCACCCCTTTCTTACGACAAGCATAACTGCCAGCCAAATACCTTGGCAGATGCGTGTTTTATTCATCTCTTCCTCTCCTCTCGCTCGTCTCTTTCTCTTTGTCTATCTTTGCATTCGAGGCGCTTTTGAACAGCCGATGGAATTGCTCTGTCATCCGTATGATATTCCTGTTCTTCATTTCGACGTATACCATTGTCAGGTGTGTCTTTGTGAATCGACACGATCCCTATTGTTGCTGACATATCCCTGCCTCTGTAATATAAGGAATGGTACATCGACCGTTAACTTCATCCATATTATTTCAGTCGTTCAATTCTTGTTTTATGTTTTTTTACTGTCTTTATTTCACTCTCGAATTACTGGAGGTCATGTTTCTCTTTCTTTTTCATTTTGGCTCCTTCTTGACGCGATTATCATTTTCATCACTACAGTCTTCTCAATAATCTAATATCAGAAACATTAGGCATATTTGTATATTTGTTTTTTTTAATCTGTAATTAGAAACAACAGGGGAATAAGAGAAAACCTTACAACGGTTATTTGCAGATACACATTCGCATTAACAGCTGCTGATACTGCGCAAATCAAACACACACACACACACACGCAAAGAAAGAGAAAGAGAAAGAGAGAGAGAGAGAGAGAGAGAGAGAGAGAGAGAGAGAGAGAGAAAGAGAAAGAAAGAGAAAGAGATAACCGAACTGACCGAGAGAAAGACAGAGTACCTAGCTCATTTAGTTAAAGTGGTGAAATGTATCAGTCTAATTTATTTCCTTTTTGACCATTTACTTTATTTTTTCTTACTGTGAAGCGTTCCTCAAATTAGTTGATTCTGTTTGCTTATTGAATTATATCACTTAATTAGTAAAAAATAAAGAACTATATTGTAGGTTTCTTAATTAATAACATATTAAGGCGTCTGCGAAATTTCAAATCTGAATGGCATCTCATTTCGGAGTTATAACTCGACACGTACATACCACGACATACTTTTCCGATCCATTTAATCCCGAACCAATCATTTTGAGTCAGGTTGCTTACTGTCCCTGCTGTTATTATAAATTTTTACGATCTCTGTCAACAAATAATTGGATTCTTCCCCAAGCGATCTCCGTAATATCATTTATGCTTTTCTAATGAAGATACTCCCATAGAAATATTAACATTTTTATCACCATTGGGTATTTCCAGGGATGTGTTACATGGATGGTGAACATATTTTGAAAAAAATGAATATAAATTTTACATTGTACGTTGAATTTTATTTTGTTTCTGCACATGCTGTTAAAATATGAGAACATTTGAACGAGAAATAGTCCATTTATTAGATTACGCAATGATATCATTTCTTCTGAAACACTCTGTACATCTCAAATTATATCATTTTTAAATTCTGGTGTGTTTTGTGGATTCTATTTTTCCAGTATCATTGATGAGGATTGTGGAATCCACAATAAAAGGTAAAACAACACAAGCGGAACATACGATAAACTGTTTAAATTTTACTATTAATAATGAAAGGTAATTATAAATTCTCTTGTTGGGAAAATCAAAGAAAGTAAATTTCTTTTGGTTGGTTGTTGATGGTGACTGCTTCTGTCTTTCAGTACCTGGTCTGGTTCCGTTCTCACCGTCTCTTTTTAAACGGAAAGGAGGAATGGTCGTATTCAAATTTCTCAACAAGCGATACTGCAAAATGTCATATAGGTACTGATTCAAAATAGCTGTGGGCTCCTGCATATATATAGAGGTGTGGGGCGTGAGAAAGCACTGTCTCTGACTCTTCCAGCTGATTACAGTTGGACCCAATCAAATTTAAAGACTGCGACTGCCGATGAGACCATAACGTAGGGTACATTACCTTTTAACTCGATGCAACACCATTTTGTAGCACTACATTCTCCCTGTCGGGATGGCGAGATGACATGTCAACGCTTGTTACGGTCTGGTATTCATTGCCAAATGGACGGATGACGTGTTGGAACGGTCTCTTTCTTCAAATGGAGTGATGATATGTTGATAGTAGAAATACTTAGTATACTTATCTCTGGACCGGTATTACCTTGGCAGAGGCTGAAATCCTGGTTGCTGTGCTGCTGTTCAGTTGCCTGGCAATTCTATGATGTCTGGAGTCTGAAAACCACCTTTGGGGCAAAGAGATATCGTGCCTTGTGCCATTTAGAGTTTTTAGTAATAACGCAAGTCCGCTTCTTTTTTTTTCATGAGAATTTTATTTTCTCCAAATTACAACTGCCGAGCGTAATAGTCTATGTCTACGTCTCATCCCATCGCCCAATTAAACACTGCCATGTGTCTATACTGACTCATCATTAAAATTTGTCCGTTAAGTAACAAATTAACGAGCAATAAATATATGTCATACTATTATTTGTCTGTGAAAACCGAGACTATTATATATTAAAGACGATATGATGGTAGTAAAGATTTGTTTATTTTAAGTACTGTAACAGAAAGGAGATATAGATGGGGTAATATACAAATACATATTTCATTTTTTTTTTACTTTCATTTCAGAGATATCTTTTATCATACTTATTCTTCTATTTTTAGTATATATATATATATATATATATATTATATATATATATATATATATATATATATATATATATATATATATATATTCAATGATCCATCTACTTGTGTCATAAAAGACTGTTAAACTGCAATAAAACACAACCATGAGGCAATAATATACCGATAACAATTGCTTCTTAGAGATCTAGAGGAATGTAAAAAAAACTATATTCAGCCAATAAACCCAGCAAATCCTCAGGCAATATAACA
>CM042148.1:4515753-4573253 GCA_023376005.1 Doryteuthis pealeii
GTAAGGAGCTGATGGTAGATGTGGCGCTCCACCTCAGATGCTAAAAACAATCTCCTTGGTCTAGCGCTATTAAAAAGGGGATAGACTCCCTCGTTGACTGGCTGATACCGACATTAGGCCGCCCCGACGACATTATTTTTTACTTACTTATTATCTACAGCATAAGTACTGCGTTATTTTGTTTAAATCCATTTATGTATAATGTTATCACTCTGAGTGTAGGGGTTTTAAATTGCATCTAACACATCTGTAATATTCTACACCTTACGTAAATTCGCAATCAATGTGCCTCCAATATTAAAGCATTCAATCTGTATCGACAGGTTAAACCGTTTTTATATGACATCACTGGTAAATGATGAAAACACCCATTTAAAACTTAACAACATTTCTTGGTGACATAAGATTTTCTGGATTTGAAACACAACCCCATCTGTACCTTCTTAAAGATGACCAACGATAGTCGAAAGTACCTAAACTAATACGAAATATACTTTGCAGGATTTTTAAACAGAAAATAACCTAAAATTGACATCTGAATGAGTGCTTCACTCTCCAGTAAAATTCTTTGAAAAATAATAATGACAGATAACATTTGGAGAGTAAACAAATAGAATGAAAACATTTTGCAAATGTGCTTTACTATATTTTTTGAATCCTCTCAACGCCGGTTTCTTCGAGTTTTATACGAGGTTTGACTGAAAAGTTTCTTTGGTTGCCCTAGATACTCGGAAAATCAAATGTGACAAAATTAAGTTCATTTGTTAACATAGTCCCCTTGCGACCTAAAGATTTCTTCCATCGGTGTTGCAGCATTGGTTCACGATGGGTTTAAAAAAATCAACAGCCGATATGATTTAATTATATGAACATTTCAGCCTACGAAATTTTTAGCCTAACATCGTATATTCATGAATAGGTAGTAGCAGTAGGAGGATGAGGACGGGGAGGAGGAAGAGGCGAAGAAAGAGGAGAAAGTAGAGTTAATGTTGTTCTAGCAACAACTTCATTTATTTCTTCTCGTTAACGAGATATTTTCTATGAGGATTACGTTGTTATTTGTCGTTATTTTTTATAGATATAAGACTCCATATCTCCCAAGTCGTTTACTCTTAAATATTTCCCTCCCGTTTTATCTACCCTTGTATTGTTCTGATTGTCTTTTTTTCTTTTCTTTATTTTCTTTTAAAACGGGGTGCTCATCACCCTAACGTTTGCTATCTTACTGCTTTTCTTTTTATGACTTCTGTCATTTACTTGATGCTTAAACTACGGACATGCTACTTCAGCGTGGGTCGTAAGTTAAATTAGTCAAAATAAAAAAAAAAGAAAAGAAAACAGGAAAGCGCAGAAAAATGACCTCCTTCACATGCTAAAAAAGAATAGAAAAGGAATGGTTCTTTATTATATTTAGACACCCACCGTAAAAATGTCACATTTTTTCATTCTTCATTTAATACGCCAAAAAAGATCTCTTGTTTATTAGTGCAGCACTAAGCACCTCGAATGCCAAAGTCATGATTCAGATGAAGTAATGATTTACAGGATGCGAACAAGACACACACATACACATACGTGCGCACAGAAGCGCGTGAGCACACACACACACACACACACACACATATATTATATATATATATATATATATATATATATATATATATAACGGGGAGTGTGCCTGTATCTGGTGTATATTAGAATGCACACATAAAATACACGCGCATCTCCTAACACGTTAACCTCATTTAATTTTTATCTTTCGCTGTGTGTTCGCACGTGTGCGTTTGCGCCTGTGTCTGTGTTCGAGGGCCTGATCATGATTATATGAACAACACATGCCTACCACGAAAGCTACCCACATCAGGTTTTTTTTTTAAATACAGAAGATTTAGCGTTGTCATTTGTTTCTGTCTTATTCTTGTTCTCTGTTTGTCTCTGTCTGCCTTTCTTTCTTTCTTTTTGTCTTTATATACATACATGTACATGTGTGCATGTGTGTGTATGTGTGTTTACGATGAGTATTGAATGGACATTTTTATTGCATGTGCATGTTATATATAACTATATAAAGCAATGAGGAAAAAAACAGATATATGTATATATGCACACACACACACACACACAAATATATATATATATATATATATATATATATATATATATATATATATATATATATATATATTATATATATATAGTATTAGCTATAAATAAGCATTTTATATTAAGATAAATGTGTTAATAAATACCCCTATCATGTTTCACATAAAATTAATTTTCAACTAAATCGCCATCAATTTTTCATATAAAAATATATTTCTAATAATCTCCACCAATGTAAAAAATATTTTTCTGCTAGACTGCCTAATAATTTCTAATATGAAAATTAATTACTACTAAGCCCTCCTATCATTTTTATACACAATTTAATTTTCTACCAAAGCCCCTAATACTTTTTACTATAAAAAGAATTTCTACTAAACACCCTAATCATATATAATATAAAAAATAATTTTCTACCGAACACTCTAATCATCTTTTATGCAAAAATAATTTTCCCCTAATAATATATCATAAAATTTATTTTCTCCTAAATCCCCATATCATATTTCATATAAAAGTTGAATTTTTACTAAACCCGCAAATCGTAAGAATCATTTTTATAATATATTGCCGAATCATTAATTTTCTACTCACGCCCTGATCATCTTTAATATTAAAAAAAAATTTCCCGCCAAACCTAATAATATAACATATAAAAATTTCTTTTTCGCTAATGCCCTTCCAATCATTTTTGGAAATTTCTACTACACCCCATCATCATCATCATCATCATCACAAGGTGGTGCTGACAGCACGGATTCCCATCTCTCTCTCTCTCTCTCTCTCTCTCTCTCTCTCTCTCTCTCTCTCTCTCTCTTACACACACTACCCGTTATAATAGGTCATTACACCTGCAGGTCTTCAGCACTGCATCCATTATGTGCAGATGTGATTGATGTGGGGTTTTCCTTGTCGGCCGACACAGGTGTGTCCACGTATCGGTGTCCACAAGAAAACATTATTTAGGTGTTCGTTCTTGCATCTTCATCATGTCTTTTTCATTTTACTTGGATGGTTTGTGAGATGTAAGTGATTGTATCCCTGCTTCCTTGTGGGGTGCTGTAACGAAATTTGTTCAGGAGCATGCAGCATCCTTATGTAGTTTCTATCTATCTTTTCCTATAACCCTTTCGATAGCTTAGATTGGTTTAGCGGAGACTCAACTACAGTTTGAAATAATTTTTGCTTTATCTTATCAGATATCAGATTTGCATAAGATCGATAATCTGCCTATTGCAGTCCATGCCTTTCCTATACTAGTATTAAGATATTTAAAAAAAATAAAAATGACATTTCTATGAAAAAATGATGTTTACTTATTTATGAGCGATACTATGATAGAAGCTGTGGAGCCTTTGTGTCGGACTCAGTAATAATGAATCAATTTCCAGAATTTGTGACAATAACCTGAAAACAAATATGGAATAATGAACCCATACTTTCAGATGTGCGTTTACATCAGTTTTCGGAAAAGGAAATAAATATAATGTTTCATCAATTTATATTCTTTTTCATTTGTCTCATGGCTAGGCCACGCGTGATTTCGATTTAGGATTCTTAGCGATATCCATTACGGGGATTCACATCCGACAAACGAATGCATACCAAATGTTAAGTGTGTTATTTCCTGATGAGGAGCTCATTATCTCATCACAGATTTTTGGGTGCAACCGAAACAGAAAAAGATTGCATTTGAATTAAATCACGTCATATCATTTCAGAACAGCATTCTCCACGGAGACATCATATATATATATATATATATATATATATATATATATATATATATATATATATATATATATATATATACTAAACTTTAGCGTAGTTGAGGCAGAAATATGTTATCTTCTTAAATGAAGTCATATCACTTAAGAAACGCACACCCCAAAGGGACATAATATATATATATATATATATATATATATATATATATGTGTGTGTGTGTGTGTGTGTGTGTGTGTGTGAGTGAATGAGATATGGAAGTGAAGACACAGCGCCAACGGTGCTTGGTGATTGTCAATTTCTCGCCTATGCGATCAACCGACCAGATCTACGCTCGCCCATCTTAGATCTATAAGCTTTATCTCCGATTTTTAACACTTTATTTTATATATATAGAATGTTGCATTATATATATATATATATATATATATATATATATATATATATATATATATATGTGTGTGTGTGTGTGTGTATGTGTGTGTGTGTGTGTGTGTGTGTGTGTGTGTGTGTGTAATGAAAGTCTGTTGATTTAGTGAAGTACTGCCAGATCCTGAGACCACAATAAAACATTTATGCAGAGAATGCTCAGCCATAAAATATCTACTGAATATATCATTATCTGAATATTATTCACACAAAATAAAATATTAATGAACTGAACTGAAATATATCTAAAGTAACTGAAACTAGGTAACTTTCTTCAGTTATATTTCATCGTAATATGAAGGAATCTTACTTTTCAATAATAATCTTTATTTATAATAACACTGCGCAACACAATTTTCTCAGGATAGTATGTGTTATTTCTATTTTACTTATGATGTCAAATAAGAGAAAATGTTCATTATTACCTCAAAATTTCCTTTAATGCATTGAATAATGAAATTTCGAAATAAATCTAAAAACTGTTAAGTTTGAACATTTTCACTTAAAAAAAATCCTGACTGTAGCAGAGCGTTTGGATAAATACAAATACAAAATATGCATCATATTAACAAATTTCTGCATTGATTCAAGATTAATTTGAAATGAGACTTTATTTCGACCCACCAATCTTGCTCTAATGATGCCCAGAATGTAAACTGTTGATAAATTTATTTTTGGTCATTCCTTCTAAACCAGATCGAATCTATTAAGAAAAATTCTCTTTTGTTATCAGTAAATAGTAGATACAATTATTGTAATTAATATATATATATATATATATATATATATATATATATATATATATATATATTGTGTGTGTTGTGTGTGTGTGTGAGGAGAAATGTAAAGTGAATCCGACGTATTGTAGTATAGTGAGAAATTTGAAAAAAAACCCAGGTTTAGAAAATGAGTGATAAGTTTATTAGCCGATGCTGCAGTGTTTCGATCTGTTAAGTAGAACTTCTTCATTATTCTGTGATAATTTTTTTTTTACTCTTCCTGAAGTCCTGAGGAAGATCTACTTAACAGATCGAAATACTGCAGCGTCGGCTAATAAACTTACCACGCATTTTCTAAACCTGTGTTTTTTCAAATTTCTCACTATACTACACACACACACACACACACACACACACACACACACACACACACACATATATATAATATATATATATATATATATATATATATATATATATATATATATATATATATATATATACATGAAAAGTGAATGGAAGTGAATCCGACAGTATCAAATAAATATTTTTAGAAAAAACAAACAAATGATGTTATAGTTCGCTGACAGAAATCTGTTTCGACCTTTTATTAAAGCGATCTTTATCAAGAGCGAAATGTTTGTGATAGAAAGACGGTGTGAGTAAACCGTTACAAACAAAAGTGGTACAAAGCAACGTTCGTGTTCGGAGCCGGAATTTTTTTTTTTTTAATTTTGAAAATGTATATTCTGTTTTAAGAATAAAATATTCTTTTTTTTAAATCAGAAGCATTATAATCCTCAAAGAAAACTCAAAATAGTTTGATGTAAATATATGTAAAAAATGTATAAAAAAGTATCAAAAAGTTCATGATTCCAGCCACTGCAGACCACATTAGTCTCCGGAAAGATGTAGAAATCCAGGTATTTTGTTTTTTCAAAAAGCCAGTATCAAAAGTGAATGGAAGTGAATCCGGCAGTATGAAATAAATATTTTTAGAAAAAACAAACAAATGATGTTATAATTCGCTGACAGAAATCTGTTTCGACCTTTTATTAAAGCGGTCTTCATCAAGAGCGAAATGCTTGTGATAGAAAGACGGTGTGAGTAAACCGTTACAAACAAAAGGTGCTCTGAACACGAACGTTCGTTTGTACCACTTTCGTTTGTAACGGCACTTACAATTTCAATCCTCCTCTAACATCTTCAGTGATAATGAAAACAAATATTGTTTGAGTTAAAAAATCATTTTACTGTTTTGTATTATTACTTTTTAATCCTAACATTGTGGGTTATAACAATAGTTATATTTGATACCATATAAATGTGGTAAAAACCACTTAAGTGTACACAAACATATTAATATAAATGTACAGTGAAAGAGATTCCCTAACCTCTATGCACAAAATAAACCCGGGTGTTGACATTCCGTTAAAATCAATTAATCAATCATAAATTGGTAAAAAAAATAGAGTAAAGAATATTAATAATTGTGTTTCATCTAAGGTAGGTAATTACCGAAACTATTCGCCATACATATGATGTGACACAAGGTCGCAATTATGGGGCATCCAGTGAGGATCGAACTCGTTATTAAGTAGTAATGGATAAGCGAAACTGGCTTGATTACCATTACATCACGATTGGACGCCAAATGTCTCATCTAAGGTATTTGTACTTAGAAATATTGCACCATTTTGGGACGTTTCTGTGCATTCACTGAAATGTTACGAAAAGGCTTAAAAAAAATTATGAATTCATAAAATATGTCAATGTGTCACAAAAATATACAGACTGAAAATTATTAAAAGTTAATATCAATTCAGTTGATATGCGTTTATGTTTACTGTTATTAAATGTACAGAGAATATAAGCAGCGATACAATAAATGATTACATGTACATATCAATATATGCACATATTCAAAAGTATTGCATTATGCAATACATATTCATTAGCCAATCCATTATGCCATCCATTTGCAAAGAGCAGATTGTGACACACGGTTAATTTTCAAGCTGAGTGCAATTGGTTTTAATTCTGACGTTTCTTTCTTATATACGTATTGTCTAACCACGGCTAATAGAGACTGCGATTTCATTTCCTCCGACAACAACCGTGAATATTTTTCATGATTATGTTTTGAAATATGAATGTCTCGTAGGTTCAGTGTCATCAAATCGGTGAAGCTAAGAATACGCCTACTGTAAAAGGGTAAGAAACTTCTCCTCGAAATAAAATGTGAAGTGAACTCTGTAGCTATTTCAATTTCTTTGTTTAATGACATATTAACATCGTTTATTTAATCAATACAAATCAGTTAAAAATGTGAATAGATGTTACTTTTAGGATAGTATTATTAATACACGAAAGATGTGTCTTACAGAATTTCGCAAACGAAAGTTAAAGGTGCGTATTATACGGGAGTTCACAACTAATTACCGAATTTCAAATCGCTGATCTCTTGTTTAGTTTCGAATCATGTCCGTAAGTAGGAATTTCTGCTTCTCTAGAATATTCTAAGAGATGGAATGCGGTGTGGTTTTCTTTGATCAGAAAGTAGAGAAGTAGAGCAACATTGTGTAAATTTTAGAATGACCATTGTTCAATGGGTGGCCATGATTGTCTAATCAGTGTGCCTTGTTTTGCTGGGAATGACATCACCTCGTCGCTATAACAGCTCATCTAATGGATAGACCCAGACATCGCTGTAAGAATAAAACAACGCATAGAATGAGTTCAGTTATCTGAGCAACTCTTGGAATGATAATGACTCTCCTCAAAATTACTGAAGGAATCGTTTTAGGGTTGCTATACCTGAAGATGTCTATAGAATGGATCAGACAAAACTTGTGCAAGCTACAAAAGCAACAAAACCCTCGAAAACAAAAGAATACGTTCAGCAGTATAAACAACGCCTGGAATGATAATGAGTCATATCAGCATTACAGAAGGCATTTATGCTACTATTATATTAAGATAACTAATATATAGGGTTTGAATTGCTATATTATCTCACACGATTGGAAATACCCCAACAGTTATCACTTTAGGTTTTAGATAGAGTTTCACACTTAAAAAATGTAATTAAGGTGTCTATACTTATTTCACTCTCTGTGAGTTTTTCATAGCAGCTAAGGTTGGTGGTCTTTTGCTGGAGTGCCAGCAAGTTTTCTCAGGTCTCTATGACTCTTTTAAGTATTCTAGCCTATCTTAACAATACTGTGGTCTGTATGGTCTCGATTCTTCCTCGGGTTTCGAATTTCCCCAGTCTTTGCAATTTTACCATCTACAGATATTTAGCTCTCTGACAGGGTCCAATTATTATTATTATTATTATTATTATTATTATTATTATTATTATTATTATTATTATTATTATCACTCAGCGTGAGTTTTTCACACCAGTGTTAACTGGTGGATTTCACTGGAGTTCAAGTGACAACTCTCCTCAAATCTCCATGGTTCTTCTCATGATGGATATGGTTAGGACTTTCTTACTTCTAATTCATTTTTCTAATTTCTAGTTTCTTGGGGATTGGTCCGAGTGCTCTAACTATTATTGGTATGCCTGTCATATTCCCCAACTTTTAAGTCTATGGAAAGGTCAAGATATTTCCTGGGCTTCATTCACTTTAATACTATGATTTGCTGGAACAGCGAATTTTTCTAGCTGATCTCGGTATTTTTTTTTAAGATTTCAAATCATTTAAGAAAGTCTGTGAGTGTACACTATTTTTATTAGTTATAACTTTTGACGTTTTCTTTTGAAAAGTTGCAAGATGACCCATAAGTGCGTTCAGTTCCTGTTGTCTCAATGATCCATTAAGATAGAGATGCTTCTATTTAAGATGCAGTGAATGATTCTAATTACCCTTAATTAGATTTCTTCAATAAGCCGGGAACTTGAAACGCTAACAATCTAGAGGAAGAATGCAACTATGGGAAACATATGAGAATCGAACTCTTCACCCTGTAGTAACTAATTTGTGTGATTTGCTAACCATTAAATATTGGTAACCATTAAATCAGATACGCTGTTCAGGGAGAAGATTATATGACTGAAAAAGTTAAATCGTGAAAGAAAAAGATAACTAGATATCAACGGAGAGAGACAGAGAAACAGAGAATATCGGTCTTGGTAGTTAACTTTTGTGGGACTCGGGTTGAAAAGGTTGGAACTCCCACGTTCAAAATAGTATCCCAAGTTCTCTTCCTGGATAGACGTCAGAATACTTCGTTGTGTTGTATTCCAAGGTATGTCCATGCAACGAGCCACATCTGACTTGCAGACAATCTAACGATGTTTTACCAACAAACCCTGCTCGAGACGTGAAGTAGCTATTCACTCTGACATTTTAAATGCTACGGTCACATAGTACACAGATTCAGTCAATGGTGTCTCACCGCAAACCCACACTAGAGATTATGTTCACCCCGGCGCAATAAGCTGCTCTCTGATTGGTAACCAAGTGACGTCAGTGTCGGACAACCGGTTGTCGACATATTCAAAATGGTTTGATACATTCCGGGCAGACTTTGTATAGCTGAAACGAACAATACAAAAATGCATTACTAATGTAACAATAAACAATGAGTTTAATGACCAGCAAATAACTAAATATACTGGCACAATGCCTTTGTACTAAATTCGTTAGTAAGTGCTTAGTTGCATGTGTTTGTTTAATGTCAATATGTAAGTCTCTCGAATTGACTAAGAGTCTGGTGCATTCTAACGAGGGTTGATGTTGAAGGGCAGTTATGCCGTGTATGTAGCAGCCTTAGAACATATGGAGGGAAATTAGGAAGAAAACAGAAAACAAGTTAAGTGGGTAAGTATGCCAGTTTACATGGGGAGATTGCATATGAGACTAGCGTTTAACTTCGGGGCCCTTCACCATTTAGAAAGGGTTATAGGCTGAAAAAGAACTTTCTGTTCCCTCTTACTCTATGGATATAGGTTATTTCAAACAAAGTCTGTTGATATCGTCGTTCTCTACTCAAAAGAGTCCTGGAGACTTGAGGAGACTTGTTGTCACTCAGACCCCAGTGAAAAAAAGACCATCAGCTTAGGCTGGTGCAAAAAACTCGCAAGGAGTGAAATAATAATAATAATAATAATAATAATAATAATAATAATAATAATAATAATAATAATAATAATTATTATTATTATTATTATTATTATTATTATTATTATTATATTATTATTATTATATGTCTGCGACGTCTTCACATTCTCTAGAATCTCAGCGGTAGTAAGTCTCCCCAGATTTCCGGACTCTTCTGATCGTTATTAACAACAGTGTTGTCTACATGATCTCCATTATTCCTCTGATTTCTATCAGCACAGTTCTGAGGGTAACAATTATCACTGATATCACGTTCATGTTCCTCAGTTGATATTAAAATAGTAAATAATAACTTTTTCGGTTTCTGTTATTGGATCTGGTTGAATTTATTCCCCCTTTCAGATTCCAATTTTCCATAGTATTTCCATATTTTCAAATGAATATAATATCCTATTTGATTATGGCTTTCTTTATATTCTATCGGTGTCATGACCGGGAAAAATCCGTACTGTATTTGATTAGGTCTTAATGTTCTAATTCTCAGAAGTTTCTGTCAGCATGGCATGAATGCTTTTAGAAATAATCCTCCTTTTCACTTTTTAATTTCTGTTCTGTAGAAATCGTATTTATTATTTTCATTTTTTATATGTTTATTACCCCTTTCTTAATTTTTTAATTTCATTTTCATCATTAATTTTACTGGCAAGTTTTAATATAATAAAATATTATATTAAATTAGTAAATAAATAGGAACGCATATAAAAATATTACATTTATTTTGATTTGATTTTAATTGATTTGTATATGAAAGTATAAATAGGGTTACTTTTGCTATATTTGAGAATGAAACCAAAATATTAAAAATCAATAATACCAAACAATTATTTATTAAACCTGATTTTCTTAAAATCTGTGGGCAAATTAGTCACATTATATTTTATGGAAATCTTTATTTCTAAGTGATATACCACGCACATTGTAGGATTTTAACCGCATTAATAATCTAGGCTTTTTTAGGCATATCTAACTTAAGTAGATTTTCATTAAGCTGTCGTTAATAAATTAGATGCTAATTAAGATTAAATAAGGATTATTGAGATAATTGAGAATACAACATAAAAAATAAGGGATCTTTACGTTGGTAGTGAAGTAGTTTCAGTTACAGATAGACGCATAATTTACATTGTAATATGATTTTATTTAGGTACTTTAAGATTTCGTTTTTATTTATTTTTCTCTCCACATTTTTCAAATTTTCTTTTTCTTTCGTCACTGGCTATCTTTCTTCCTTTCGTCTTTAGAATCGTCTTTTCTCTCCACAAATTCCATTTAAGGCACGCACTGTTGGCGGGGCTTGAAATACTCGAATTGTATCCCCTACAAAATATTAAGACAACCAAAAAAAGGAATGAACTTGGTATGAGACTAAACTGTATCTAATGGAGAAGCTCCAGTTCTGGTGATCTAGAGTGTGTATCACCATTACTCCCAGGTTTAATCTCATCAGTAGTCGTAGTATCTATTAAGGTCCACTCTATGGGTCAAATACTTTTTAACATATTCATGTATGATAAGACCATGAAAAATATAATTACAATGAATGTGATTCCTTAAGCTAGCCACAACCTTCTGCAACTTTCCAGTTCAACATGTCTTCGAATTTCCCTTGCTTTTCTTAATATTCAATATTCTTAAAGAAAGTCCCACTAAAGAAAAAAAACAGCCAAAATATGGAATCCCATTTCTTGTGTGTTTTCCAACAGTAAATGACCTTCAGCTTTTCAAGTCCAAGGTCAACAAGTATCCCATTGATCCTTAGACGCCTGAGTCATTTCCCCTTCCATCCATCAATACATTCCCATTCCCATCTCCATTCATATCCCCTCTCTCCAATCTTTCTTTCTCTATATTTACCACATATTTCGCTATATCCTCCAAACCATTTACTGAGTTGTGGCCAATTTGGCCTTGCTTAGGGTGAATCAGTAAGAGGTGAAAAAGTCTTTTTCCCCTCCTCTTATTTCCTTTCTTTCTTTCCTTTCTTTTTTCCATTGACTTATTTCACGTATTCTGTTGTCTGATTCGACACCAGTCCGTTATTATTTCTCTGACGACTCTTCATCCCCTTTTGCATTCGTTCTAAACCATTTACCCAGCCTTTTCTTAGTGCGTTTTTCTGTTGTGCACACGGACTAGAAATGCATTCGGGGCTTAACCGCGGATAAACCAAGTCTTAAGTCCAAATACTCGATGATCCCAGTCAGACCCGGGGTTGGGATCAAGCTGTGTGTGTGTGTTTGTGTAAGTGGGAGTGAGTATGTGCGTGTGTTTGTGTGTGGCAACACTGACTTTGCAGCTGATCCAACTTTTGGCAATGTAAACACTTCCGTTGAATCTGAGCCCTTTAGGCTCAACGTGTAATAAGTTCGGGTGAAGATCAGGGAAGCGAAGGAGAGTGAAGTAGGAGGTCCCTGGAGGGTGAGAGAGAGAGAGTATCAACAAAACTTTGGAAGCGATTGTATAAAAGGGAACTATTATGAAATGCGTGGAGGAAAAGGAAGAAAGAAAGCCAAGGAGAAATGGAAGAATGATTAACATTAAAAGCAAGTGAAAAGGAGAATAGAAATAAACTGAAACAGAGTATTGAGAACGAAAGAAAAAAGTAAAAACGAAGAATGAAAGGAAATAACAGAAGTAGAAAAACAGAAAGGAAAAATCAAAGAATGAAGAGAAACAGAAAAAGAAAGAAAGAAAGAAAGAAAGAAAGAATGAAAGAAAGAAAGAAAGAAAGACAGATAAATAAAAAATAAAAAATAACTGAGGGTATAGAAAACATAAATAAAGAAATCAAAAAGGATAAGTACATAACGGAAGAGATTTTAAAATTAGCGAGTAAGAAAGAAAGAAAGAAAGAAAGAAAGAAAGATAAATAAATGAAAAAAGATAAACAACGAAAGAAAGAAATGAAAACAAATAAAACAAAAAAGAGAAAGAAAGAAAGAAAGAAAAAAAGAAAGAAAGAAAGAAATATGAATAAAAGAAAAAGATAAACAAATAAAAAAGAAGAATGTACAGAAGTAGAAAACCAGAAAGAAATAACATAAGTAGTATTGTAAAAAGAAAAAAAGAATATAAGAAAGGTAGAGATGTGAAAAATAAGCCCAGCCAAAGATAAAAGAGAAAATAAGCCAGAAAGAAAAGTGAAAGATTAACAAAGAAATAGAAAAGCCATGATTACAGAAAATAAGGCAAAAGAAAAGAAAGAAAAGAAAAAAAAGAATTTCTCTTTTAGATGAGACTTGATAATTTGGATTATTTGGATTATTCGGACTATTGACATCGTCTTTATTGTTATCTGCAGAACGTTTCGGTCGATGTGCCCTCCGGTCTTCTGCACGTATTTCTTGTCGGACTCAGGAGCCTTCTCGAACTTGGGAACCTTCTTTCGAACTCGCGAACCTTCTTGTCGTAATATGGATCCGTCACGAAACTTTGAACCCATCAAGTAACATAGAATAATAATTTTCATCTTAATCCTTGGGATAAACTTGCAAATCGTCCTCAAAATTAAAACGGAAACTTATTTGGTGATCCATAACAGTTTAACTACAGCGTATGAATGAACTTTTTTGCGAATTGGGTTTAGGGGTTTGAAGATTAAGGTTGTTTTTAATTACGTATTGCTTAAAAAGACCCCAAATTACTATACATTTAATTAACCATTGAATTTAATTATTGAATCCAACAGTAGACACATTAGTCTCAGTTGTTTGTGTTAGTATTGCAATGTATAATTTCAATTAAAATTGGTTTTAAAAAAAATACTTTTCAACATTAAATGTATAGTAATTTGATTTTGTTGTTGTTGTTGTTTTTTAGCAATACGTAATTAAAAACAAAACAACCTTAATCCCCTAACCCTTAAACTCAATTCGCAAATATGTTCATTCATACACTATAGTTAAACTGTCTTGATCACCAAATAAGTTTCCGTTTTAATTTTGAGGACGATTTGCAAGTTTAACCAATACTTGTAACCAGTTATGGTTGACGGAATGAGAATAGGATACCACGGTGGATTGAATAAATGGTTGGGTTCAAAGTTCTGTAATAGCTCCTTATGTCACCATCATCAATGTTTTATCCATGATAGTGAGCATTGTTTCCTTATAGATACAGCTCCCGTATTATCTGTAATATATATATATATATATATATATATATATATATATATATATATATAGAGAGAGAGAGAGAGAGAGAGAGAGAGAGAGAGAGAGAGAAAGTTGTTGAGCACGAGATCTCCATATCTGGAGTCTTACTACTTAACTTAGTTGTGTGTCATATCCAGGTTATCCCATCTGATAAGGTTTTACCCCACTTCAGATGATACAGTCGGTGTATTCGATCTTATAACTTTACAAATAAATGATTATTGAATAGAAATAGTGCAATGGAACATTGAAAACATAGTTATGATTACAATCATATTTTTTTTACAAAGGAATCATATTTCTGCATTAAATAATACATAAGTAATTAATGTACTATTAAATGAATAAAACAAACCAATCCTGAAATTAGATCAAGCAGAAACGTTTAAGAATTGAAATTTCATATAGTTTCTACTAAATGATTTCATAATTTGTACAGAATGAATTGTTAGATTTTAAATGGTAAATATCTTGCGGTAATTCATGAATGCCATGTATACTAAACATGTTGTATTAACTCTGACACAAGGATTTTTTAACGAATGACTTATATGAGTATGAAGACTACAAGATCTCGCGAAAGGTTGTTTATATATGCTCCCAACTGGTAAAGCTCTCTGAAGACGAATTTAGCTGACGGGCACCGCCTAAGCTTAAAGCAAGTCTTTCTATTAAATGGATATGAGCTCTCTGTGGTGACCTTGACATATATACTTATATATGTATTTATCAGTTAAATTCTCATTCGCTTGTAGGGGCTGATGATGGCTTTGTGTTAAGACTCTGACTGATGATAAATCGGTCGGGTTTCGATCTTGCTACAGGTAGCTTGTAAAGTCTAGCAACACTGAGAGGACGTGAACATCGAAACTTGGTGTTTGTGGATGACTATATTGATATATATAATATATATATATATATATATATATATATATATATATATATATATATATATATATATATATATATGAGTTAAGAGTAAGGAAATGAATCCGACGGTATATGTATTGATAAAAGGGTATGAAAACACACAATATTGTTAAAATGATATGAAATATTTTCATTTGAACAATATTGTCTGTTTTCATACCCTACAGCTACTAGCAACAACTTCAGTTCTAGTAATCTTCTGTAGAAGGGATTTTTAATCCCGAAATATTAAGAATCCAGAATAAATCACAGGTTAACAAATAACACAAGATACCTTCTTGTTTCTTCACACTTACATTGTGATAGCCTTCAAAACCAACCAATAAACCAATATATATATATATATATATATATATATATATATATATATATATATATATAGCCTTGGTATATTTTACCAACGTTGGTTATTACCAAGAATGTCGTAGTATAGATAGTCATTGTCTTTCTGCATGTGTATGTGCACATGACCGCGAATTTAAGTGTATGGAAGGTGCACTTTAACGTCTTTCTAAGAGCACCTACGCTAAGAGTTCGTACTAAGGATATCCGTCCTTTGTCACTAATGCACGTTACAAAGGCATCAATCAACAACCCTACCCTTTTTTCTCTCGCCAGTTATCTTGTCAAAGAAGACCTCGTCACTCGCATGTCCTGATGGTTCCTGGAGCTGGGAGTGAGATACTGAAGATATAAACCGACTGCATTCCGATATGTACCTTAAGGTTTAGGCACTGTAAAAATAAAATGTGTTATACACATTGTCACCAATACGACAACAAATATATGAGGTGTAATAAAAAATATCGAGTTGAGTCTTTTTAATAAAAAAAAAACTAGGGTATTCTAGAATTGTAATTGCAATTTTCAGTAGTGCTATAATTTGTTAGTTAAAAAGTTTAATGAAATTGCCCTGTATCTTTTAGCTGTTTTTATGGTAAAGCTATAAAAAATGCGCTATACAGGGTCACAATTTCTGTGCTTGCTAAGGTGTCATTTTACGTGGATACCTATTACCTATTCTTAGTTAACAGGAATAAAATGTCTACATGTGTCTACGACTGAATTTGCTTTAACCTTTTTCGCAGTCTGATAATATTTTTAATTTTGGGGAGTGGGTGAATTATTTTTTTAAATCTGCAAGATAGAGTTGAAGCAGACACTCTAACATATCTAAAAAAACATAATTTGCCTAGCAATTGTCTGTCCTAGTAAAATAGTATGAAAAAAATGACTTTTAATTATGATATTTTGGAAAACAAACTTTACGCAATACTACACTATGGTGGACATCCTAGAGATGTTTCTATACATTAATATTGAATTCGTCAACAAGTAGAAATTTTTTAAAAAATATCTTACGATGAGCTATCAGCAAAAATAAGGGAACGAAACTGCTAAGCATGTGTATTGACAAAAATGTTGTTCTGCCTGCAAAAGAGTTAAAATCACTAGCAAAATGATCACAAATTATGAGGAAAGATTAATAAAATTGCTATCAGTGATAGTCTATAAATATTATACGAATATTTTCAGCTATCAAATAAAAAAAATGCGTTGCGTCTCATCTGTTATTAGTTCCTTTACTGCTAAAAAAATGAGGTGAACATCCTCTAAGTGTCCACATTCAATAATATTGCCAACGGTTGTAAAATGTCTTTCATCCTTGTCGACCATCTTTTCCGGTCTTATTAATACATTCATTGAAACTTCTGTTCACTCAGTTTTGCATGTCTTCCTTTCCTCCTCTCGTTCATTCTCTTTTATTTTCTTATTTTAAACATTCTGTCTATTCTATTTTGGAAGAATTTTACTTCACATTTTCATTCTTTACAAACTTATTTCTTTGACCTTTTACCAATTTGCCTTCATTCACTTTTCATTTTCCATTCAGTAATTATTTTCCTTTCATTTCTTTTTTTTCTTTTTTTGATTGTTTTCCATCCTCATTTTCTATTCTTGACTCATTTTACAGACGGGGTTTCTTGATGCTCAAGTTATTTCTGTTGAAATCCTATTGAATAAGTTGTGTAATGCACAGCAGACGACAGGCTGATTATCGTTTTGTACGGATGGCTGAGCAACGATCCGTCTTCGGCGAGAAGCGATGAAACACAGGCGTAATCGTCTCGGGAAGAGAAAGTAATCAACAACACTAACAACGTTTAATTAAACATAAAACCTTCTTTTATTTCCTCAAAGTTTTATTTCATTTTTTTTAATATTCAATATGTTGGAATAAGATTATGTCTTGGCGTTTGGGATTTCATCGTCTCTTTGATCTTCTTTGGCTGTCCGACTGATACATTTACCCTATTATTTTAGACTCTCCCTTCTCCCAATCTGTCTCGAGATTATCAAGATGGCTAATTCAGTCGTAAAATTTAAAATGTTTATTTTCTAATTTACTTTCAAATATAAACACCTATGTTTACCTGTAACCTCTTATTTTGGCGGGGCTTCAATTTCGTTAAACGAATTACTCAAAGAATATCCATTATTATTTATTTACCACTACTACTACTACTACTACTACTAATAATAATAATATTTTTTACTATTACTACAAATCTTATTATTACTATTACTACTATTATTACTGTTATGTTTCCTGAGTATGACTGCATCAAATTGTGAAGTTCCAGTGGCAAAATACTCAGATGTATTTGCGAGAAGTGCTAGATCATCTGCGTAGTTCACATCCGTAATAGTCTGTGCGTGATATCGCCTGTTTCTTACCGTGTGTGATACCTTTTACTTTTATGGGATCTAATGATATTCGAGGTACATAATCTAGGCATATTATAAATATGGCGCTAGAATATCTCCTTGTAGGACTCCAGCGACGATGTCAGAGAAATATATGTCTCCATCAGGTAAACGTACCAGGGCTTTGGTGTTTTAATAGAGCATCATTATGGCGGTAACTGTTTCTTTGGGAGGCCGTATGCTAGTAGTATTTGTTCCATTTTCCCTCTGTGTATGGAATCACATTATTTGGAGAAGTCTACAAATAGTAGGGATGTGATTTAGGTGTGCGCTGTGTTTGGAGCTCCGTAGCTAATTTATCGAACACTGGGCCCCGGTAGAAAGCGTGATTTTTTAGATAGCGGGAAGCACTATGCATCATGGTTTTTTGGTTTCGTGTACTGTCATGAATGGTTAGAGCATTTACGAAAGTTCAAATCAAATTTTCAAGAAGAAGAAGAAGAAGAAGAGAAGAAGGAAGAATATATATAATAATATAATATAATATATATAATATATATATATAATATATATAATAGAGAGAGAGAGAGAGAGAGAAGAGAGAGAGAGAAGAAGAAGAAGAAGAAGAAGAAGAAGAAGAAGAAGAAGAAGAACCACCACGACGACGACGACTCGTATCCTTTTGCTCACCATAAAACTCTATCTTTTTGCATTTCGACCTGACAATATCTGTTTTCAAACCACGATTCTTTGTATAATTTTGTCCTACAGTAAATATTTTGCGGCAATCCCTTCTCTCTAAACCATTCTTTCTATCCTCCCTATATCATTTTTCTTTCTTTACTCCATACGTAATTCTTCTTTGGCATTCTGTCTTTCTTCTTTTTCAATTATGTCGTTCCTTATTTCTTCTTCTGTTCCTTCGTGACATCAAATCAATTCCACTGTGAGATAGGATTGGTGCTTTTCTAGACAGATGTGACGCGTCCGTGGCAGAAAGAGACAGATATGCAACGCTCCTTGATAAAAGTCTGAAGAACACATGATCAAAGATTGGAAATCGCATGTAACAAAGAACGACAAAGAACAGGAAACACGAAGATATAATATCATCTAAAAAATACGGCCAATGATCATTGCAAAAAGAGACAAGAGAAGTCTTCTTGTTTTGCATCTTTGCACTCGCCTTGAGTAAAAGTATTAGCAAATTTCAAGAACTGTGTTATAGATCTTAAGAGATGTAATAAGTTAGCTCCTCTTAGTTGGTTCAAAGGTGGAGGGTGCGTAGTTACCCAACCACTCCGCCACGGACAGAAAGTGACACAAAGTGAATTTTTATTCTAGGCAATGCTTGTTTAAATTCAGAGGATACCTTCTCCTAGACCGATCGCCTATACAAGGCTAAATAACATAGGTATAATTTGATATAATTTGGCTTCATAGAATCTAAACAAGGTTAATTTTCATTGTCGCAAACCACTTAAAAATTATATAAACTGGTTTTTCACATAAGTGTGTTTGTATTATTCCAACCAAAGATCAACAATTTTTTATCATAAATATCAAATTTGAAGAGATAATTTTGAAGGGGTGTATGTATTTACCCAACATTTCCCCCACCAGTAGGATGTGGTAGAAAGTCTATTTTAAGCGGAGTAAAGCTAGTTTGAATTCAGAGATTTCCTTCTTCTAGTCCCGTTGCGTAAACAAGGTTAAAAACACCAGACTGACGTACTATATACTCATATATAGTGTGTCGGGCAGAATATACAGATTCCTAAAGGCATTGGTTAGCGCAAAGGAAGACCCAAATAACCTTGTTCAGATTATTTTTCTTACAACTTCGGCTTTTGGACAGGATATGTAAAATTAACAACGTTGATCCCAGGGGGCTATCCCCTCAGACAATACCTGCCCATTTAATTTAAAGGGAGAGGGCTGGGTTTATTACCCAGTGCCTGACGCCCCCCCCTCGAAGGGGAATGACGACGGGATCAACGCATTTTTTGCACCTACAACCTATGAGATTCGGTTTGTGGGTGGGCCCACATAAAATGTCCTTGTGTCACGCCTGCATAATTGGGATGCATGGCCAATACCCTTACAATGAGAACTGATTACCAGGGGATGGGGTGCCAGTTGTGAATAATACTAACAATAGTCAACTAGGATAGCTAGTTAAACTGTAAAGTACGTGGGTTGGCTTGCAAAGTGTAATTGTTAATATACTAATCTAGCGGACCTAGTAGTTAATTCAATTCTCTGTGAGTCCTTTATATTTTTCGAACTAAAGAAAGCTTAATAAATGTGTCCTTAACGGTATTAGCCTGCACAGTTACTTAGGTATTTCAATATTTCCAGCAGCCTTGAGAAAGCACAAACCTGTCGATTAGCCGTAAAATATGTCGACAACATCCCCTACAAAGAGTTAAGAACACGTCTCAAAAAGGTAAACTATGTAAACTGCAAGATAATGAAGGTTCTGGAGATATCGGGAATATCTCTTCATTGCTATTACTCTCAGGTTCACTCTGACTCGGAATAGTTTGGTTTGGCTTCTTTGTTTAATGGTATATAAACATGTGTGTGTTATTTAATGCCAAAACCATCTTGTAGTTTCCTTCAATCAGAAAAAATAAGATTGCCAACCACTTCACTAAATATAAAAGTAGGAAAATCTTCCCTTACGTTAAATGATCTTAAAAGAATCAATGATTATTAATTTATATGCGGAAAATGTTGATTGATTAATTGATTGATTTATTAAACAGCATATCAATTCGTCAGGATTTATTCTATGTCTTGAGGTTAAGGAATTGCATAAATTGTACGTACTTATATTTTGTGTAGTTTCTTAGGTTTGTTGCACACGGTTATATAAAATCAAGTATTCCTATTTAATACAAATAATTTCCAAACCGATTTATTATTTCTATAAATGACTTGTACTTTTAGTTTGGGTTAGAATGGTTCTGGAAGTAATGGCAATGGAGGGGTATTTTACACTTGCCGGAGTTCCAGAAATTGACCCTTAGGACAAAATAGAGTTTAATATACACTGAGGATATACTTCCCTGTTGGAGATGGGGTCTATACATGAATTACAGTCAGCGTATTCTCAGACCTACTGACAAGGAAAAGAGATGGTTTTAAGCCTGATTTGTGCCTGAGATTTTCTCTACAACAACGAGTGATGCAATATTTGCAGGAAAATAGTTACTTTAAATCTGAAATGACCAAGTTGTCCAGGGATGAATGTAAGTGCCAAGCCAGATTTTATTATGCAAGACAATTTTTTCACAATAAAATTGGTTATAACTAATCGATGTGGGGAATATTTTTAGTATATACTTATATGTATAAAAAGAATATATTATATGTGTTTCAGCCGAAATTAGATTTTATTATAAATATTTACAATGGTATTACGAGTATAAGTATATGCAACTCATTTTCTTGTAAAAACTTATGTACAATAGAGTAACTTCTTAATTTCAGATATATAAACATTACCATTGGTCGTTAGAAAGTTATAACTTAAGAAAAGGAACAATGTATTGTAATTTATCGAGTGATAGGTTCCCAATGTCTATAGTTGCAAAAATATTTATGATGACAGAACAATTTGATTTACTTTATTCTTTAACGGCATATCAAATCATATGGATTATTTAATACCCAAAGGGGATTAATTTGATAGGAATCAGCTATTTTTCCAATGATCCGTTGCACTTATTTGTCTACAATCATTTTTGAACATGGTATCAAGTATTCCTATCTAATTCTAATATTGTATACAATAATATGGATTTAAGTAATTAATGATATTTAATAATCTATTTGCATACAGTTATATAGTTTCAGTTAACTAATATTAATCGTTATCTGACAATTATAGTTTCATGTAACATTTATTAGTACAAATAATATAAAGAAACTTATTGTTCTTTATATAGATATCTAGTAAAGATTACAATCATTTAAAACAGATAAACACTTCATACTTAATTACAATATCAATGTCTTGAGTGTCATTTGTTTTCATGTAGGTATTTACCAAACCCCTCCACCACAGGTAGGATGTGACACAGGGTTTTTTTTTCAACGGATAATTGTCTTGATGGATTTGTATCTACATTGTTTTAGTGCAGTACCAAATCGAATCATTATCGCAAAGAGATCTATCTGACACGTTGATGGTTGCAGTTTTTTTCTTTAACTATCTAGTTCCGATTTGAAGATTTTGCTTTATAGCAGTAACATACATATAAAAATCACAGGTGCAATTTGCATAATGATTATCGTCGTACCAAATGGAATCGGTGACCCGAGTTCAAATCCAAGACGAGGAGCTTTGCGTCACGTTTTGTGCTATTATCATTTACAAAGGTATCAATCCATATGTTCTCCCCGCAGATATGGGTAAATAGTAGAACGGGCTGTTTTTAGTTTTGTACCCGGTATAAAAAAAAGTAAACTCTGAATTCAAACTAGCATTACCCCCGCTTAAAAATTGACCTTGTGTCTCATCAAATCCGTGGCGGAGGGGTTGGGTAAATACATACTTCGGAAATCTAATGCTTTCACCCGTCATCTAATTCTTCCCTATCTTTTTTGTATTTATTTTGTCATTCTTTTATGCATGTCTTTCGCAATTCTTATCGTGACTATATTGAAATGGTTCGAATGAAGAAATAAAAAAAGAAACTATCAAGGTTACCTTTATTGTCAAAAAATAATTATTGTATTTATCGAGAAAAAAGCTATACGCACCACAACAGAACAGAACAATGAATGAAACATTTCATATAGTCTTCTTGGAGTTCCTCACGCTTATTACAGTGATGTTTATATTATTTGAAGTTCATCATTCTTCTTTTGAGACGGTTTGAAGCTATACCCTCGTATTTCTTTCCATTGCATTTTATAATTTTACCTTCGAGATGAATGTTCATTTTAAGAAACAAGTAATGTCCCTACAAATATGGGCCTGATGAGTATGGAAAGTGATTCACTTGCACAATCCCATGTTCAAAAGTACCAATGTCGCCGTGACTGACACAGTTTTGTTGGCTAAACGACCTGAATCCCACGTTGTGTTGATTTTTAAAAGGAGATCAGCAACTGGATGTGGTGAAAACTGTCACAAGAAAAAAAAGGAAACAAAAAAGAATTCAAGAAAACACAAACATATTGCCTTTATTATTCACTCTGCACGGTGGCAGGAATGTCGCATGTAACATTACGCTATAGTAACTTGGGATGATGCTTAGTTTTCTCAACCCCACCCTCTCTCTCTCTCACTCTCTCTCTCCTAATATTCTGCTGCGAACTCTTTCTCGAACCATTACCGTTCCTACCGACCTACTACTAATTAATACCGTAGAAACGAACTACCCCTTCATCCTTGGATATATGGGGTTCTGACTTCCGGAAAAAAACTGCTTCTATAACTTGGACCGCCCTAAAGTAAAATATTTATATATAGAAATTGATATCAGTGTCTACTACATTTCTCTAAAGGTCAAACTTCTCTAAAAGTTATTCATTTGATACTATTATGCACACACATCACTGAACATTAAAAAAAACATACATATACGCTATTGATATCCACACACCATCATACGGATATGCTCGAACCCACATGCATATATATATATACATAAATCATCTACAGACAGGTGTTTCGGCGTTTCACGCCTCTTCAGTGTGCTTAGACACAGCAATTATCCTTGGCTAGGGTCGAACTCCGACTGATTGTTTGCCAGCCTGATACCTTATCCCCTCGGTCATTGACAGCTGCTATAGCGGGACTGCTGTTTAGTGGGGCCGGGTTGCTCAGTCGGTAGAGCGTTCGGCTAGAAACCACAAGGTTCCTAGTTCGATACCGGTCCCCGCCAACTCAGCGTCATGAGTAGCACAGGGATCTGTGCGGTAAAGTAAGGAGCTGATGGTAGGTGTGGCGCTCCACCTCAGATGCAAAAACAATCTCCTTGGTCTAGCGCTATTGAAAAGGGGATAGACTCCCTCGCTGACTGGCTGATACCGACATTAGGCCGCCCCGACGACTTTACTTACTTATATATATATATATATATATATATATATATATATATATATATATAATCTGGCACTGCATTTGACAGAGTTTATACAGAAGTATAGACGTCTATATAACAATATTTTGTTCAGCTGTGATCACAACTACATTCTAATTTTAGATTTGAAATTTGAAATGTGTAAAGTTTCAGTCTCGATACTTTTTGATCAAACATTGTCTAATGAAGAACATAGCACAAGTTTTAAATGATATATAAATATGCTCTATAGCAAATAAGGAAATACCGATCAAAGATCAACAATTTAAGCAAGTAATAATGACGTAATTAGCATAGTATTCGTATAATTACCTTATTATTAATACATACATACAGTGCATCATATTTGGTTATAAGCAATGTGAATATCTATAATTTTGGAAACTGTCATAAGCAGCAGTTTTTAGTCACATCCTTACGACAATATAATTCAGCGAAAAGACACTCAGAAACATCATGTAATTACTGATAATTGGTCTAATGTTGTTACAGCAAAGACGAAGAGCGTGAATCAGAGGTCAGAGGTTAGTTAAAGGATAGTGGAAACAGTGGTTAAGTATTTGGTAGTACAGGTACCCCATAAGGAATTTCGACACGTCGAATACAGAATTCCGAGTAAATCTTTGGACGGGTACCTGCTTTATATTCGTCTCATTTTGCAAACTTTATTTCTGAAGACGTTTGCTGCCGATCAGTGGTTTTGAACAAAACTAAAGGGGAGTGAGAAGAGAGAGAGGGAGACAGACAGACAGACAGACAGAGAGAAAGCAAGAGAGGGCGAGAACCTGAGACAGAGAGAGAGAAGAATAAGAATAATAAAAAGAACAAGAACAAGAACAAGAAGAAAGAAAAAAGAAAAGTAAATCAGAATCACAACAAATAAAGAACGCGGAAATGTATCTTTTCCACTTGTCTACACTCAGGGTTTTCGCGGGAACGCCGCCCCTGCCGCCATCACTTCTATTTCCACTATCAGGTTTCCGTCTGTACGTGGCTAATACAATCTTGAGTTTCGGCCACACGCGTTTAAGGAAGTTTGCACACGGGCTGGGAGGTGTGCGGAGAAAAGGAAGAGCAGAAAGGAAAGAAAGAAAACGAAAGCAAAAGACATACGTTGTAAGTTGCTCAAGGTATAATTTTTGCAGAGGAATGTGGATAATAGGCAAATGAGAAGATTAAAAATATCGCAGTGAAGCCATTCGAACGAACGTCAAGCTTGTATTGAAAACTGGATTAGAGTAGGCGTGAAATGGCTTCACACACAGTCTCGGCATATATATATATATATATATATATATATATATATATATATATATATATATGTGTGTGTGTTTGTGTGTATATGAAGTGCTACCCAGAATTTCGTAGAGGGTAGGACTCTGGCAGAAAGAAAAGGTTATATCCGGGTTCAATGATTTTGAAAGATATGTTTGTTTTCTGTAAAGATATGAAAGTCGCTTGGTAACTTGTAAGATAAAGAACCTATCAAAATACATAAGACGGTATGTGTAGTAATATACACACATATGTATATATATATATATATATATATGTGTGTGTGTGTGTGTGTGTGTGTGTGTGTGTGTGTGTGTGTGTGTGCACGCGCGTGCATGTGTGTGTTTCTGTGTGTATCTCCCTCTCTTTATGTCTGTTTGCATGTTTTGTACCTTTGTGTATCTCTACGTGATTGTGTGTATCATATTTACAAACGGATTCATACCTTTCCCAAGTGCATTGGCGCGAAGAGAAATTTAAATAGTGTCTGACTTTATTTCACTTCGCGCTAATGCATTTGGAAAAGGTAGGAATACATCCACTCCCTCGGCCAGCTAATGTATATCAAGCATATATTTAATAATATAAATTTCACTCAATTAATTTTCAAAAGAGAAACTTTTAATCATATTCTGTGTTATAATATATATATATATATATATATATATATATATATATATATATATATATATATATAATTGTAGAAAAAAATTTTTAATTTCGGATTTCAAGGTACACCTTCTTCAGGAGAATTAAATTGAACTAAATTAGGAACGTGAAAACCATATCTGAATATATTAGGGTTTTAAAGGATCAATATATAACACCAATCATTAATCATAAATGGATTATATGTAGAGCTATAACGACCCGTGTTTATTATTTTTACAAGAAAAGTTAGCAATAATTTAGTTCCCCGATTAAAAAACAACACTTTTAAGCAGCAGAAATTAATCTTTAGGAAATGTAAACATAGGCTTGATGAATCACTAATGTATAATTAAAATAATCCCTTTAACCTATAACCAGCAGTACCAGCCTCCACTAGAAATATTATTTACCAAAATATATCAAATTAAGAGCTAAATAAACGAATTACTAAATTGTTCATACAATAAAGACAGAGACAAGAAGAGAAAGAAAGAGGAAGTAAACTAGATGTAATTACAAATTAGATTAACATGACAGAAGTAGATATGTAAATCCCCGACAGACAACAACTTTAACTTCAAACAAAAAACACTGACAGAAAAAATGAGTAAATTTATGAACTAAAGTCAACACAAAAATAAAAATACTGAAAAGGTAACCAAAATAAAAGCAGACTAAACCTGTTATTTTCTCCTGGTAAGTATATGGAAAATGTATGAGAACAACCACTTTAGTTTTCCTGAAGAATATTTACCTTGAACACCGAAACCATTTTAGAGAGAAAAAAACCTTTCTCTACAACTATTATTTTTCTACAAATATATATATATATATATATATATATATATATATACACAACGTATCTACTCTCAAATTCCGTTTCTTAAATATCCATCTAATATTGAGTGATCCACATGAAACTTTAAGTAACGGAAATTAAGTGTACATAAATTTGATATTTTAGTTTTTAACCTTGTTCTGACATAGACGCATCAATTTCTTTTCATGCACAATCTTTATTTATCTTCTATTATATATATATATATATATATATATATATATATATATATATATATATATATATGTATATATATATATATATATATATATATATATATATATATATATATAACCAAATACACTGAATATGTGTTAAAAGTTGTTCACCTGAAGATAGATTGTTGCTTGTAACTGAAAGTCGTGAATGTTACTCATATTTTATATATATATATATATATATATATATATATATATATATATATATATATATATATATATAGAGAGAGAAGAGAGCGAGAGACAGAGAAGAGAAAGAGAGAGAGAGAGACAGAGTGTGTGTCAGTGATATGGTGCTGTATTTCTTGCATACGTGAATGAATATGAATTTTAAAAGCTCGTATCCCCTTTTTCTTGATCCACAGATTTGACCCTTTTTACGCGTTCCAATGCTTTGGTTTTTTACATTATTTATTGTTTTCTTTTTCTTTCCTGCTACAAACTTCACTTTGAATGATTGGTGATGTAGAGTGTGGGGTGTGGGATGTCTACCATTCCTCTTATGTCTTGAAATGCTGTTTCGTCTGGCGCGAAGCCATTTTACGCATTGGGGTTAATGTCAGGATCTAACTGTGTACTTTAGAGAATTGTTCTCCGATTCAAGCACGCTAACTCATCGCACCACATTAAGAGATCGTGTAAAATATTTATGATTTTTGTTCTTTAATACCGACTGATATTTTCTTTAATTTTAAATTTTAGTTACATTTTTAGAATAAAATCAATTCACTCGAATTCAATGACGACTGCATTAATAGAAAATAATATAGAATACGCTCTCTTTGGATTCGAACTCACACCCGATTTTCAGTAGGTTGGTTGGTTGTTGGTTGGGTTTTATGCTTATCAATACAGAATTTCAGGTAGTAGGTATAATAAATATGTTGTGTCTTATCTGTTAGGAGTGTAAAGGCACACGGTGTAATGATTCACTTCGTGGGAAATACACACGGCAAGACAAGTTCAAATCCTGAACGACGCTGTTTGCATTTCACATAGCGTTTCTACCCTTGGGAAAGATATGCATTCAACTATTCTCTCTTCGGTTATGGTTAAATAACAGACCATCGTCGGCGTTGAGCAGGTGAAGTTACGTGGTTTTCTGAGATGCTATATGACCAGTTCAAATTTGATCTCAAGAGAATCTGGCTTAAGGTTCAACCGAAAACCATCTCCCGTTGATCCTCTGTGGTGCTCTCGCATGTGATTGTGTGCGCGTGTGTGTGTGACCTAATATCGCTGATACTCTTACTCTACACATTTGTTTTTTGTACATACATATTTACCAATCATCCCGCACGTATAGGATCTGACCACAAGGTACATTTCTTAAGCGGAATTTAGCTGGTTTTAATTGAGAGTTTCCTTCTCCTTAAGTAAGTTTGCCAAATCAAGTTTAAAGAACTCAGTTCCCTTACTATTTACCCATAGTGGGAGGGAGAATAGTTGGATTCATACCTTTCTCAAGGGTATTTGTGCTAAGTAAAATGCAGATAGCCTCGTCCATGATTTGAACTTTTCTTGTCGTGCCCATTTTTACAACAGTAACCATTATACTAGGCGTCTCCATTTTTGTATATAAGTATTCATCGATTTCTATCAAATTCCATCTACAGTATACAACACTAGACCATTTTTATTTCGGCTCACCCGGTAGGTTACTTCTAAGAAAGGTTACTACGTTATACTGATCTTTTCTACCATATTTCCAACGTGACGGAAGTAGGTAACTCATCTTATATATTCACCACGGTCCTTTTATACCACACATTTCAGTTGACACGGTCCCGAGCATTCCTATTTAAGAGTTTTGAATCATAAACATATTTGATTATACTGTGTCACCTGTCCACATATAGCATAAAAAGCTTATAGGCTGACAAAGATGCTTTCATGGAATGTGAAGAATGAGAGTTATTTTTCAACTTAGTTTTCCTTGTGATGCACACCCTCCTACATTGGTGTTGCAGAGCTTGGATCGAAAAGTAATTCAGTAGCAGTAGATATGACATCAGTATATTAACTTGGAAAGGAAGGAAGTACCGACTGATATTACATATTTCTTTAAAAAATTATGATAGCTTGGCTATCAAAACGATTTTTTTAAATTATAGGACCAATCAGATTACTAACTGGTCACCATCTCTACTGGATCAATTAAAAGGGCGTATGTTCTTGTCTGCTTATAGGGTGAGCTAAAAGTTTTACAATTCGGCATATACGGATGTGTTTGACGAGGTTTTGAAGGTGACCAACCATACTGGACTGTGAGATGCCAAGCTCACCTGATACTCTCCAATTGGTGCTAGAACAATTTGTCTCTATGGGCTTGATCCCGGACAAAAATCCATGGCCTACCTAATTCTGAGGTTCTTGCAAGTTGGGCTAAATCTCTGGTTAAATCTGGTTACTGTACTGTGATTAACTGCGTCACAATAAATGTTCTTGTTTGCTTATGTGGTGTTATGGCCTAGTTCAAGCTCTTAAAGCACAAGTTCCCGAATTAGATCTGAAGTTTCACGTTCATTGCTTTTAAATCATGTTTTTTAGATCACATACGGATTGAAACAATTCATGAAGTGGTAGCGCACAAACTAACACGATACTACCAACCAAAGTTGTTTCATTCCACGGATTGAACTGCTTCGGTCACGTCATTTACCCGCCACAAATTAGCACGTACCAAAATATTGCAAAACTTTTGACTCATCCTAGTACAAATTTAAAAACACGTCGAAATAGATGAGGTATTTGAGTCAGAATGCATTAACACCAATTATTTTGTTCTTATTTCTTTGTTTTTCTATGATTCAACTTCCTGTATTTTCAAAATACATCTCCCGTTAAAATGCATGTTTGTTTGTTGTTTTGTTTTTGTGTTTTTGTGATTTTGTGTTTTTGTTCTTTTTGTTTTTTCGAATACGACTAATTAAATGTTGCATTACTGTTGCAGTATTTTTTTCTGTCTTGATACACGCTTTCGACAGGCAATTCTACATTTTAACTCAAAGTAATCAAATCTGAATTTTACGAAGATTTAACTTGGCGTCTCTCTTTTTATCAAAGAATGAAAAATAAAAACAATATTCAACACAATTGTAACAATTTTCTTCGCTAAAACTTTTCGACTTTCCTGATTTCAACTTTCCTTTATTTTCTCTTTCTACTTTCTCTTCTTCTGTACATTGTCATTTGTTCTGTTGTTCTGTTGTTCTGTTTATCGTTTTTTAGACTTTTGTAACATTTACTAGACATGCTTGAACATTATAATGGAGATTATTCGTCTTTCTTGTTGGTAACCGGAACTAAATCATCACCAACATCACATTTCCCTGAGTTATTTATGTTATTGTCCTTGGGCCTTCCATCGTAGTGTAAAGATTAACCAAATAGTCTCGCGGATCCATTACAACTGAATAATGTGTTCGATCTTTGATGGATGCTCCATAGTTACGACCTTGAGTCATATCATACCCGTGGCTAACGGGTTAGGTACAAGGCCGTCTCATTGTGTTGTAATGGTTAGCAAGCTAGACTCGCAAGTCATTTACTACTGAATACAGAATTCGATCCTCGTTTGATGCTCCATAGTTTGCGACATCTTACCCGTGGCGAACGTGTTGGTTAAGTACCTAAATCACTTGTTTTTATGTTCATTTCAATTATCAATAGAATCATTTTATATTATTAATACTTGTGACCTTGCAATTATATTCATATATACAACGAAATAGTGGTTTACAGTGGGAACGTAAATGCTAATTTTCATAATGACCTTTAAAAATGTGTTCTAATAAATATTTGCTTGGTATTATTGATTCCTAATAGTTTTGTTTTATTTTAATCAATAAGAACAAAAGTCTCGTCGATAAATCTTAAAATAAATCCATTAGGAGTAATGAATAACTGTAATTTCATTCATTACATTCTATTTTATTAAAATAGTTAAATTATGAGCGAGATGCTTTTCATATACGTTCTTAAATAGTTTCGTTAGGCTTTTTAATTTTATATATTATTTCATAACATTAAAACTTGAATATTTGCGCCCGAAGACTGCATATATTTTCTAGTTCGTATGATATTTCTTGGCCATCATCGTTAGCAATGTTATTCATTGTGACTGTATTATTGATCTATTCTTTTTTTACCTCAACTAACATACAATCTTCAGTCATAGTAGTAATATACAAAGCGTTCCTTATAGTCTGACACAGTTACCTTCAGTGTGGCGCTCCTGGCGTGACGTTATCGCCGTGGTATTACCAGACTAGGGGTACATCTATATGTCAATTATATTTAAAATCATTCGTGTGCAGAACATTCTAAAGAAACAACTGCACAAAAAATATGAATATGAACATACAATTAACGCGATACCCATACCTCTAGACATAAAATAATTTTAGGCGGCTTCATATGGGCTTAAAATCAACCAAATAATCCGCTACCCGATTTCAAACCCTGGGCGTGACTCTTTGCATTTTACGTAGCATCAATACCATTGGGAAAGGTAAGAATCCAATTATTTTCCCTCCAGATATGTGTAAATAGTAGGGCAGCCTGTGTTCTTTAACCGTTTTATGACAAATAGTCTAAGAGAAGGGACATTCTAAATTCAAACTAGTTTTTCTCCACTTAATAAATGACTTTGTCTCACGTCCTGTTCGTTATTAATTACTGCTGTTATTAAGTAATCAGCCTTCTAATTACAAATAAATAAGTTTGATTTAGTCTGGTTCCCAGATTGCTTACGGTACTTGCTATTTCTAATTGTTCACCCATCTTAGTACTGAGGAGGCACATCGTTGCTTATGTTTATTTTAGCTGGAATCGGAACTTTCATTGTAAATTGATCATACGTTCTTGTTACTATCGTTAATTTGTGTTTGTAATTAGTTTTACGATACGCAAAATGTATCTGATCAGTAAATCCAGGGAATTTATTTTAATGTAAAATGTCAAAGTAGAATTAATGGGATAAATATGCTTAGAAGTGGACGACCTCGCTTTTTGTTAGGTAGTAAATAAACGAATAATAAATAAGACCGAGAAAACTTGATATTTGGTATCTAAACATTCTGGCTTCATCAAATATACATTTAAAAAATCCAGTAAGTTAATTGAATTAATGGTATACCTTTTTAAAAAAAGTATCATGAAATAGCCAAAAGTTTAGGATATTAATTATTTGTATTTCTGACACAAATACCAGCAGAAGCCTTGATATGTAAATCGGTCTACAGTTAAAAGACAGTTCTTGCAAACCACAGCAGGCGGTTGAACACGCCTAATTTAAAGGAAACATAGTTCCAATAAAGGGAGTGTCAATTGAAACAATGAAAAGGATCGTAAAGCTCATTCATGACGACATATACTGAAGAGTGTGACCAAGGATATTACTTGTTCCTAGTCAGATCTGTCTAAAATGAGGTGCAAATATAAAAGAAATGAGGTTGTTAAAGAAGCACAATCTACTGTTAGACAATGAAGTATATCAAATCGTCAGACTAGACAACTCAAAGCAATATGGTTTGAAAATTAAAAAGGAACAGCAAAACAAATAAGTCAAAACAAGGAGACAAGTGTTGCAATTTAGACAATGAAGTTTGTAAAACCCACCATAAACTATAGCCCGGTCGCATCAGTGTAATAAATATTCTTCGTCAGATCACAAGTTATAAGTGTTGTGTTTTTAAAAGAGATACAATCAGACAAGGTTGTAGTCGAGTGGAAGGACCAGTCAAAACACGTCTGTATATTTAAAATAGAGGGTTTATTGCAGAGAGATACAATAAGACGGACAAGGAATAGTGATGCGCACTACTAATCCTCGAAGCTAGTCCAGCACTAGCTCACTATATATGTAGTCCGACCACATAGTAATATTCTATTACAGAAATAACATTAGCTAATTTCAAAATGATTTGAAATTCATTTCTTAATAAAATAATCCATTACACATTTCTTTAGAATTGCATTTCCTAGTTTTGAAAAGTTATTGACACGAAAATTTTGACATTTGATATCGGAGGTGAAAGAAAAATACTGGACGGATAAGCAAGAATATTTGAGGTAGTTTCTGTTTAGAGAGAGATTAACGAAATAACAATTAGATTAATTATTTATTAGAATTCAAAAAATTCAATCAGAATTTATAAAGCCTCACTTACGTTGGCCACTGGCTTACAGTACCCGCTGTTCTTATGTGATCACCCATCGAAGTACAGGGAATGAATATGTCAGTTTAATGGGAACTGGTAATTTCAGACTAACTTGATCATTAGTTCCTTGAAGAATAAGCGCAGCTCAAGTCTCTTACATGGCCACATGGACTTCCGAGTGAGAAGGTATTGGCCTGCTAGAAATTAAATCCTGGTTTATTTGCTTTAGTTGAAAATTAACATTTAATAAATGCGTGGGGATTACTTATCCATCGGTGATAATGTGTATAGTGATTCGCTTTTATCCATCGTTCGCGTGTGTCACGTAGGAAAATACGGAAAAGAGGAGAATAAACGACAACGCAGCAATAGTAAGGATCGAAATCACTACAGATGTAATAGATATGAAACAGACTGTCCCTGTTCCTCGTCTTCTTCTTCTTCTTCTTCTTCTTCTTCTTCTTCTTCTTCTTATTATTATTATTATTATTATTATTATTATTATTATTAGTAGTAGTAGTAGTAGTAGTAGTAGTAGTGTGTTGTTGTTGTTGTTGATGATATGTACCGTGTCTTTTTCACTAATATATTGAAATCACTATCTCGGCAGGTATTAATGGCTCCACGATGGAATGTTTAATTCATTTGTCTCGTCGATCACAATTAATTCTGTAAAAATGTCCACATCTGCCTCAAAAGTGTCATAGAGCTACGACAGGAATAAAGCAAATTTACTATTTTTGTCTTCTGTTTTCTTTGCTGTAGTCATCAGCATGATTGGACTAAGTTGTTTTCGTGTTTTGTTTTTTTTTCATCTAAAAATTTATATCAAATCTTTGGAGGGTGTAGGAATAGAGGAAGTTTATATACAGTTAGCAAGCAGAATATATAGACTGATGAATTGAAATAGTTATACATGCAAACATAGTACAAAGATATATATATATATATATATATATATATATATATATATATATATATATATATATATATTATATATATATATATATATATATATATATATATATATATATATATATATATATAGTAGTGATAATTGACTGTGCTTTATATATTAGTAAATAGTGCTCAATATCGTAGATAGACCATGTATATATACGTTAGAGTAGCATGGAAATAAAGTCAACGGCACTTGGTTACTGCTATTCTCAAACCAAATCTTGGTTTTGAGAATCATATAGGCGAGAAACTGTCAGCAGCCAAGCACCGTTGGCTTCATGTCAACGCTACCATAACTTCATATACAAGAACATACATACTATTTTGTAATGTTATCGTCTCAATCTATTTAACATTGAACATTTCAGTATTACTTTGTTAATGAAAAATATTACTCTAGTTACACATTTTCTAATATGATATTCCAGGGTCGGCTCAAAAGTACCTATGAATACCAAGATACTCTCATTGAATATGACTATATGACTCTAGTCACCCTTGCAGTACACACACTTCTTCTATCAATGTTTTAGTGATTGGATCCAATTGTTGAAAAAATCATCAAAGCAGATATGGCATTATAATATAAACTTCTCAGTCCACAAATTAAATTACACTTTTAAATTATGTTTAAATGTAAAACATACATAAAATGGCAAGAACGTCACATGAATTGAAATTGGGCGAACATCATAAACCATACTAGAAACAGCTACTCGCCAGGTTAGAGAGGGGGAGTTAGTCTCGCAGATCTATTATTACTGAATCACGAATTAGATCCTCGTCGGATTCCCCAATAACATTTCTATGTAAAAGGAGCTTGCGTTGATTCGTACACAGCCACTCCGAAAAGAAAAATTAATGTCCCTATTTATAATAATAAATGCAAAATAATCCACTTTACTATTTAAATCTAATCTTTTTATTTCTTCACGAGTTTAAATCAAATCTTCATTATTTTGGCTCAAAAATCAATATATACTGATAGTGAATGTGTATATATATTTACTTTGTAGTTAATTGTTTTATTTTCGTAGTTTCCACGTGATATACATACATAAATACACACGAACTGCCTTGTATATATACACTAGAAGCCCGGATAGAGGATAAAAAATAAAAACAAATGTAATGTAATGGTTAGCAAGCTAATATTAAGAATATTTTTAAAAAATAAGATATGAATAAATTACTAAATTGATATTTCAAATTTTAAAAAAAGAACATACACAAAATAAATGAATTAAAGTAAAACGATTTAATTTTAAAATGATTCTTTAATTTAATTTTTTTTCTGTGTTCTTCAGGATTTGATTTTACTAGAAATTTAAAAATCAGGGACCGGAATATTTTTGTTCAAATGAACAAAGGTCAACTTTCTACATCGTCAATTGATAAAACACTTTTTTTCAATTTTTTTTTAGAATAGAATAAGCTATACATTATAAAATGAATACATTGATGAATGAAGAGGTGAAAGTTTCAATAAAATCGGAAAATTCCTTGATGTTTGGTAATAGTTTGAAAATATATTTCTTTTATTAATCTATTATTACCTCCTCTTATGAATTTTGCCAGTACTTATAATTAGAATCGCATTTCAATTAAAATCGCATCAAATTACAGAAACTCTTGAAGTAGCCTAGCGCTAGTGTCCCAAAGGTTTCAGGTATTTCCATTAAATGTAATGAAATATAATGCATTTTAGCCGTAATCTAATGATATCATCCCTTGCGCGGTATTTTGTATTAGCACCTTCATTGTATTTGTATATTTAATATTGGAATAAATAAGTTAACGCGATGATTTTTATATAAAGTGGTCAACATGGAAAAGGAAAATGAATAAAATGAAAAAAACGATTGTTTCGGGTTTGTTTACATGCTTCGAGCGACAGACACCGACCATTTTTAAATAAAATTTATTCATTTAATATCATATTTCAAAGTGAACAAAAATTCAATATATATATATATATATATATATATATATATATATATATATATATATATATATATATATATATATATAGTCCGATCGATTTATTATCAAATTCGACCACGTCCTCTCTTAGCTCTACACTATTTGTCCAACGTCACTTTCTCACAATTCTTATATACTCACTCAAGCTCACCTTAACGAAATAAAACTGTGCCTTCTGCCAGATATTCAACTTTATAATCGCCTTCCCACTCCCACAATTCCTCTGATTTCCGGTATTATATAAAAGAGACACTTTCTGGGGCCACTTTTTCTCCGGCCATTCTTTTTATTTAAACCACACAGACACACACAGACAGACACAGACACACACAGACACACACACACACACACACACACACACACACACATATATATATATATATATATATATATATATATATATATATATATATATGAAAGAATAAAACGACCGTATTTAAAACGATACTTTATTCTTCTTTTTTGTATTATGTAAAATTTAAATTTTATACAGAGACGATCGACTATTAAAATAATGTATTTTATTTTTTGAATTAAAAAGAAACCATATAACTGTAGGCAAACAAATGATGATTTGTAAATTGAATTATATTTTTTAAGCCATAAGATTGTGCATACACTATTCATATAAGATTAGAAGACTTTCAAGTATACAACAGAAAGGAAACAGATGATTATAGACAAAAGTACAATTAAAAAAGTATGTAATGGAATATTGAAAACGTAGTTATGATTACAATAAAACATTTACAAATGAATCACTTCTGTATTAAATAACCCATATGTAGTTGATGTGCCGTTAAACCGATAAACCAAAGCAAGCAACCTGTACAGCTTCATTTAGCACTCTGATTATTGATTGCTAAAAACCATATAACCGTGTGGAAAAAATATTATTATTGAATAGAAATTGTAATTTTGTATAATTTTTTATTGTTAGATCGGGCAATAATCTGCATCATGTGTTGAGGCTCCAACTCTGGAGATCTGGAGAATGTAGAGTACTCATTTATTGTCATTACTTGTAAGTCTACTCTGATCCTGAGTGGTATTACATATTAGGGTTGCATCTATGGGTAAAATTGATGTTAAAAAATATTCGTATTTGATAGCATTGTGCGCAAAAAAATTCTTAAGGTACAACTAAATATATGAATATGAACGTACAATGAACGCGATTCCATAAAATAATAGGTTGACATACTGTTTAACCCACTCAATCATTTTGTAGGTATTTTAAAGGATTCTGTGTAGCTGAAACCATTCTCTATCCAATGGTGATGTGCTTCCTGTGTTAGGGTTCATATGACAATAAATAGGATACCCCATGGAAATAGATAGGATACACAACTTTTGGAAATTTCCTTTTGTATAGATATATAAATTGAAATGACACCTAACAGAAGTAGACTATCTAGAATTTTCCCTTGAATACATTTCGAAAAGTTCAAGCTTCAGTAACAAGATTATAAATGTCAAATCGTTATGATGATTGATATTTCTTTCACTACTCGAAAAATCTCATTTGCCCATGAAAAACCGCAATTATAAGCTCTATATATTCTTGTCCAAAATTTAAACTATGTCAACTACAATGGCGAATACTGCTAGCAAACAAAAGAACAGGAATCAGATAAAAACGGTTGATAAAACTTAGTCGATAGCAGCAGTGAGGTACAAAGGAACCGTTCCAGACTTCACAACAGAGGAACACAAATCGATTTTTCCCATTGAGCAAGAAGTTAATAAACATGCACACGACTATTCACCCCAGGGACACCACTGACTATATATAAAAAAGGGAAAGAAGAACTAAGGGGACTCGAGAGTAATTAGAATGTTTTTCCAATGGCCGAAATGGGATTTGAAAAATACACACAACAGAGAAGTGAAAATGCTACCAAATTTACTTGGACCAATCCAAGCAGACACAAAACATATTTGGAAGCAGAGAGAAGCGCAACAACTAAAGCAGAACTGATAAGAGAAATTCCCTCAAGACAATTTCAAAGACAGAAGAAAAGAAACATCAACAAACCCCTATTGACATAATTTATTTCATTTTGTTAATGACACATTGTAAATGATTATTATTTTACACTAAAGTCAGTTTTTCAAAACAGTGGTAACTGATGATGTTCACTGAAGTTCCAAGTGACAGCAACTCCCCCCAGCTCTCCAGAAATCTTCTAGGTATTGTTGCTGATCTGAGCTGGTCTAAAGCGTTTCAATTCTTTCTTGGATTTATAGTTCCCTCATTGTCATCTTTTTGTCTCTGAGGAATGCTCATACTATGTTTGGTATTACTGCTCTTTTCATATTTTCATATTCCTCAATATTTCTAACTCGCTGGCAAAGTCCAGATATTTTCAATTTCAGGTTCCCATATCATTTGTGTAGAATTTTTGGTATCATTTCAATGGTTCAGTGGGATAACTAATTTGACATCCACATAAATAAGAAGGGTTCCTACTTTGTATAGCTGAATTGATTATTATTATTATTATTATTATTATTATTATTATTATTATTGTGATGTTAATCCAACAGTAAAAAAGAAGTCAAGTAGAGGTAGGGTAAAATAAGACAAGTGTATTTACAATAATGGTACAGGAACGGCTAGCTTGCCGTTAACGGTAACAGTACAACCTTTTCACTATTTATAGTGAGAACCGGTGTATATTCTCCACTGTAGGAACGGCCGGTACAACAATTATTATATTAGTTTTTCACACCAGCGTTAGCTGATGGTCGTCCACTGGAGACTGAGTGCCAGCAAATCTCCTCAGGTCTCCAGTACCTTTCTCAGTATTCCATCTGATTTTAACAATGTTGTTGTCAGGATGCTTTCGATTGTTCCTCTGATTTCCAGTTCCGCTGGGTTTTTTCTAAGCATTTGGTGACCGTTCTAAGTGCCCCAAACAATATTGGTGTTATTTTCATCCTCATATTCCATAGTTTTTTTCGATTCTCTAACAAGTCTAGTTATTTGTCTATCTTTTCCTTTTCTTTTATCTTCACCCTGTAATCTGTTGGGACTTCGAAATGTACCAGTTGACAATTCTCTTTGTTTTTTTACTCAATTCGAGTTTTTCACACTAGCTCTAACTGATTTTCATTGGAGTATGGCTGACAGCAAGGGTACTCAATTATCCAGGACTATTCTAAGTAGCCCAACTTATTTATCAATGATGTGGTATTGATGGTATCAATTTTTCATTTAAACTTTAATTGACCCTTTTCATGTTCTTATGCCCTGTTTCAAGAAGTTCAACGACGATTAATATTATCATTATAAACCATTATAATTATCGTTATGATTTTTCCCTCAAGCACTAGTTGCTGGACATCGCTGGGCTCCATGTGACAGTAGGTCATTTGAGACAGGCGTAGTTAATCCGTTTTTATCTCAACATCCCAGATAACATTGTGTACCTCACGTAGCCGGGTCTATTCTAGTCTGTGTATATACAATTAGTCTAAATGGTCAATGTTAAATCGCTTGCAGAATTTCCTGTAGATCACCATCCGCACACAGTGGTGCCTGTTCTTAGATTTTGTCTGTGCAAGTTTATTGTATTCGCTTTTTTATAACTGGTTCATCTGTCTGTCTGTCTGTCTGTCTGTCTCTTTCTACTCATAATTATTCTGTGCTGCTATGAAAAAGGATTCTGTTTCTATCTTAAGATTTACTCTTAGTAAGCATTTTCATTCCATCTCATTCATTTTAAGGATGACTTAGGTTGGTATTGAAACCATTTTGTGATCCGTGTTTAATCCGTTTATCTTCTTGTCAATCTATTATCATCATGATATCAATCTTTCTATGGTGGTGAATTTTGCAGCTTTGTCAAATTCGTCGTCATTGTTTGAATGAAAATGGTGATCTATCGTAATTACTTCATAATATATATATATATATATATATATATATAATATATATATATATATATATATAGAATAAATTTTGGTATGTACGTGTCGACTTTATAACCCCGAAAAGAAACGTCATTCAGATTTGAAATCTCGCGTACACTATGATATGCTTATAACTAAGAAACACGCAAAAAATGGCTTTTGATTTTTACTAATTAAGTGATATTAATGAATAATTAAAAAGAAAATTTTAAAATATCGGATAATTCCCTGATTTTGTAATTAAATGTCCTTTCGAACATTTTACGAAAAATATACTATTCCTAAAACAAAAGAATATTATAATACCCGAATTATTAACTTTACTTATCGTTAAATATTTAATAAACGAATAATTTTCCTTCGAATAAATACAAAATGTTCCTCCTTCAAATAAAGACATGTTCGTTGGCTGGTTGGTTGGTTGGATTTTACAGCACTCACTCCTTGGTGTTCTAAAATGATTTAAATCCGGTCATGGACCGGGTACTTTTGCTAGTATATATATATATATATATATATATATATATATAGTGTGTGTGTGTGTGTGTGTGTGTGTGTATAGTTGGGTTATTGTAGACACAGAGTCAACGCCGGATGGTAACTGTCAGTTTTTCATCAAGGCTTGGTCTGATAATCACATGGACGAAAAGCTGACAATCACCAACCGCCGTTGACTTATATCTATCATGGTCTGTTAACGCTAAGAATAAAAGAAACTACACTATTAATACCAGCAAGTATTTAAGTTTTCATGTAATAGAATTTTAAATTAAAATAGAACGATTAACGAAACGAAATATAACGAATATAAAGTTTTACAGTTTTTTAAATGTTATTTTAATTGATTTCTATTTAAAATTATATGTAGGATTGCTATTAATATGTTTGAGAATAGTATGATAGTATTAGAAATCAGGAACAGCAAATAATGATTTATTAAACCAAGTTTTGTTAAAATAATGTAAATCTTTATTAATTAGAGATACATCACACTAGAAAAATTCAACTTTTTCCTTTTTTCATACCCTCCTGCACGGTTTCCCATGCTTTTTGGCATGGAAAAGCCGAAAATCACAACCATTTTTGTCTAAAACATTGGAAACCTTTGCCTCATGAAGCATGAAGTTCTATTATATACGCGTTTTCTGAAACGCCAGTTTCGAAGATTTTTTAGGTTTGTTTTCACTAATTTTTCCACCAATAAATGGTTTATTGCAAGTAATTAGATGCTGACTGAAACATCAAAATGCATAGAAACATTTATGGAAATTTTACAATGTAAAAATCTGGAATTTTTTTCTTGACAGAGTACTAGTACTATATTGGAGTACATTCAACAGGACAAAGTGCAACATGCAGTCTAGTCAGTTTGAATAATTTACTTCACTAATCACAAATTCACAATGGTTTTAGCATGACATATCATGGTCTGTTATGTTTGTTGTAAATCCGTTGAAACCTGCTAATGAATCCAGAGATAATTCACAAGATAACATCACTATGAAAGAGCTCCGAGGACGCAAGGTTGTCATCTCAGAACATCAACCTGCAGTCCAAAGACAAGAGTCATGCCGACCTACTACTAGATCTGCTACAGAAAATTCCTGGTCGGATACCCATCATCAGTGGTTCCCAATTACCCACCAACAGACAGGCCTTCCATTACTTCCTCCATCTCCAGAGTTTGCCAGAAAATGTAGGGAATCTGTACTTATAGACATCACCAATGAAACAGTGGAGGCTACCATCATTCTGGCAGATGGCTAGGATCAAGACCATGAGCAAGTACAATGCAGCGCAGCATTTCATGATACTTCACAAAAAGCACCGAGGTCGAGTAACGAATAAAGGTAGAACAGGTGACCCTGGATGGAAAAGGAGTGCCTTTGTCCTGGAATTAGATAGCCTGTTCAACATAGGAGCTTCAGATGCCATCCAGAAAATAGAGAACAACCGTCTGCTTTCAAGAGAGAAAAAGGACGAGGACATCAGGTTCAGGATCAGAAGACAGAGAGAAAGGTCCACATGTCTGGTCATGACAAGATATTTGAGTTACGGTCCCAGCAACAAGCAGAGGGGACTAAACTACTGCAGCAGGGAGAGGAGCAAGGTATGAATATGTCACACAATGTATATGATTTATAATTAATTTATGATGCATGTGTATATATCTATGATGAACCTTCCTTTTGCTCACACAATTTCTACATTTTTTTGAGCTGCCACACAGCGAAGGACTGCTGCTGATGTATCTACCTGGGCTGACCCAACTGCCAGTGAAGGGAATGCAGAGGACGGATTACCAACAGCCTCGCCCTGGATGTTCACATCACCAAGACACTGTGACTCTCACATTCCCCAGGAGGGTCATGGAATGTGTTGACATCGGCAGTAACAGTAATCGTCTGGAACTGTCCGACAATCAAGTGACAGCCTTAGTCTCTGCTACATTGAAGGCTGGTGGAGCTGACGCGGACAAGTTTGTCATCTCCACCTCAACAAGACGGAACAGGATGCTAACAAGGTACCACATCAGCTAGGAGTACATGGCAGCATTCAGGGAGGACCCTCCCTAGTATGCTGCTCTCCACTGGAATGGCAAGATGCTGAGAGATGTCCTGGGAAGTGATCCTGGGACCACGTCAGAGACTCTGGCTGTGCTTGTCTCAGGACCACCTGCATATCCTGAAGGCAAGCTACTGGGAGTACCAGTGATAGACAGCTCAACAGGAACGGCTCAGGCAGAAGCATCCATGGACTTGTTGGAGGCATGGGGGCTTACTGGAGTGATCACTGCCCTTGTGTTTCACACCGCGTCCAGCAAAGGTGGAGTATATCGGGGAGCTGCCAAGCTTCTGGAGCAACAGCTTGATAAGGTGTTCTACCTGGCCTTGCAGACACCACATTCTAGAAGTGCTGGTTGGTGCTGTATGGGGGAATTTGTTTGGCAAGCTCAAGAGCCCAGAGAATACTCGGTTCAAACTCTTCAAGGACGTTTGGACAGGCCTTACCACAGACAATCATACAACCCTGCCCATCAGACAAAAATGATTGAATGAAAAGAAGAAAGTATTCAAGGAAATACTACAGGAAATCCTGAGGTCAGAGAAGCCTCCTAGAACTGATTATCGTGATATGGCTGAGCTTACACTGATCGTTCTTGGAGGCGTGCCTCCTCCCGGAATCCACTGGGATCGTCCTGGAGCCATTCATCAGGCAGGTTGATGGCCTGAAACTTGTATTCTATGAAGATGTTCATGTTTGCTGAGCAGCTGGAGTACGATGAAGAAACTGTTGTGAAGCTGGGACACCTCAACCTCTTCCTAGGACTGTTCTATACACCCATGTGGATGACATCTATACTTGCTGCAGATGGTCTTGCAAATGATCTGCAGTTCATGAAGGACATGATGAGGTCCAAGAGAACAGATCCAGAGATTGCTCAGACAGTGCTACAAAAACTTAAACCAAAAGATGGTACCTGACACAGGAGGTTGTACCGATCGCTCTCTTTGGTAGCAGACTCAGTGACAAAGAAAAGCAGGACATTGCTGCCAAGCTGCACGCCACTGTGAAGCCAAATAGCTTCAGACGAGGTAAATCTGTGTTCCCTCAGGTTACAACCAAGTCGACTCTGGCTGATCTGGTTGGTCCAGAGAGTCATCTTTTGCTTGACATCCTCGGCATATAGTCTGACTGGCTTCTGCAACCTGTTGCGATATGGCCAAGGAGTAATGACTACAAGAAGGCCCTGGAATATTTCAGGAATATTTCAGGAAGTAGTAAATGACATCGCTGAGCGGGGAGTCAAGACGATGAGTGATTTTGCAAACATCATTACCACAGATTCTCAGCAAGGTGAGTACCTTCTTCAAGCTGTGGAATACAACCGTGAGCAATTTGATAGCTTCAAGAAGCAAACTCTGAACATATGACTGTGAAGTGTCCTTCTAACATGGACTAGACTTTTCTGTCACTTGAAAATAGTTTTTAGAGTCTTTGTCACACATTTTCTAATGTCAAGATTGTAATATTTATGAAATTTTGATACTTTTCTGGATATGATGTGTCTTTTTTTTCTTGAATGTTTACTTGGATTGTTTTTACAGAAAGAGTATTACAAATGCTTCAATTTGATATCCATTTTGTGGTTCTATCCCAATTGTAGCAAAAGTTTTTAATGAAAAACTGTATGGCAGAAGGCAAAATTAGGCACTTTTCTACTGTTGCGGGCTTAATATCTTGAGGTCAAATGAGGCAAAAGTTCCTGACATTTTACCTCAAAATGGTTGTGATTTTCGGCTTTTCTAGGCCAAAAAGCATGGGAAACCGTGCAGAAGGGTATGAAAAAAGGAAAAAGTTGATTTTTGAACAGGTCTAATGTCACACATATTTTAATAATTTAAATGCCTTAATAATATGGGCAGTTTTGTTACAAATCTCACTCAGCTAGACATTAATAGAGAAATCGTTAATAAATAAGATGTCAATTAAGATTAAATAATGCGTTAATTCCATGTAAAACCATCCAGAAAAAAGTAAAATTTTCAACCACCACTTCAATTGTTCTGATTTTTTTTTTTCAGATGTGGCTTATATTAACAATTAACATTAGACAATCCCCAAAATGGGAGCTTCCAATTCCAAAAGTTGGCGGAGTCAATATATATATATATATATATATATATATATATATATATATATATACAGAAAGTGAGAAGTGAAATTGGTGGAGCAGCTTACAATGATATTTATTCTGGTAACAATGTTTAAAGATTCTGTATTTGGAAATGTACCACACTGGTTGCATTCTGTATCTAATACTTATTAACATACATTTAAACTTTTCTTGCTCGGATAAAATAAATAGTTTTCCGTTTTCTAAATGAATAGATTCAATAAAATCATCCCCAATGCCAGATCGAACCCGGTAGACGCCGTCGGGAGAATTCCAGAAATAAAGAAAACTAATTCGTTTTCACTCTCCCCACCCAGTCCATAACTTCACCCATGAAGGATACTGATTCTTAGAGAATTAATACGATTTAAGACGAAGATATATTGGTGAAATACGCCTCGGCTAGGTCGGTGATGGCGAACTTATCGATTCTGATATTGTCTTTAGAGATCGCAAGGGATTCAACATATTTTCGAACGAATTTCCAAGAGTACTCTCCCTTGTGCATATCAATTACACAGACAGTTGAACGTGTCAAAGACTTGGCAGAAAATATTTCAGGAACTGTTGGAATCTATTTACCATTTAGCATCAAATTCTTCTCCCCTCACGCTCCCTCTCTTTCTCTCTCTCTCTCTCTTTCCCTCTCACTTTCTCTCTATCTCCATCTCTCTCTCACACACTCTCTCTCTTTCTCTTTCTCTCTCTGTCTCTCTCTCTCTCTCTCTCTCACTCTCTCTCTCTCTCTCTCTTCTCTTTTCTCAGTCTGTCTGTCTGTCTCGTCTAGCCCTATTTTTCTCTTTGTACAGTATCGCCTGTAAATAAATACACCTCTAACAATTTAAGAGTTAATTTTATTCTAAACCCAAAACAAGAGGTTTCTCTGTTTCTAATGGACCATTCTATAATCAAAACAGATATTATTAAGTATCATTTATTACCAACCTCTACTGCAGTTGAAAGCATGTAACGAAAAATAAGAATAAGTACTTTTATCAATTAATTGATTACAAAATTATATAATAATATAATATATTAGATAATAAGTTATATTGTATAACCATAATGTACTTTTTAATGTAATTTTTATTCTATAATATTAGTCTCGTGTTAACACTTCAACCAGTGATAACATAATATCCCATTTTGATATGATCGAAGTATTGAGCTTGTTTTATTCAAACATCATTTTGCTGGTTGTCTTAAGCCTACTTTGAACTTTTCCAAGGATGAAAAGGTGTATATTCACGGGAGTAATTCCGTGTTTGGATTTTGCAAATGCGTGCGATGTGACAAAACGGTTTGAAGTAGAACCATCAGATTTGGTAAACACTTTTATTAATAACGAGAATGTATTGTTTTATAATAGAATTTATCCAATAAACCTTTACATCTTTTACAAAGAACTCTTTCTTAAAAATTTTACCACTTCAAAGTAACGTTTGTTTATAAGAGTGTTAATTTCCAGTATTACGTATGGGATCGGCTGAAAAATTCATAGACTTACCAAGATACGGTCATGAAATATTTTTATATTGCTTCTTCTTCTTACTTCAACCATCTCTTCTCCTGGTCAACTTTTGACGCGGGTTGTATGTAGTAGTCATCTTGTTCTCCTCTCGTCGTTCCTCACCTGATCTTTCATCTCTCGTTGTCACTGCATCACGTTCTTGCCGAGATTAGCAGCAAAGATAGTTCTTCTTGTGCGCATATCAATTTATTAATCTACATTACCCAGTCGGATCAGACCATAGGTCGACCTATTTTGAAGTATTTAACCGATACAAAATAACAGATTCTTAGCTAAAATCTAACATCCAACTTTCTAGAATTCCGTCACCTGACTTTTACTCATTCAATGAAACCAAATTTTCAACTGACCTTAAACAATTCTTGTAGTCTAGCAAATCCCTTTGTAGTAATTAGTGAATTCGACTCACCCAGGTTGCTGCATGCTTACATGCTTGTGCCATATATAAGCTACGTTTAGGTTTTAAAAGCGCTTTGCCTGGTGTATTGGGTTGAAGGCAAGTCTAACTGATCATTGTTAGTGAGTTTCAATCTAAGTGGGTGCCTCTACTTCTGTCAAACCCAGTCAATCTTAGTAAAGGAAAAACAATAAACACTAGGAAAGGAGTCGTTAGATTTGTCCAGGCAAACCAGTCTAGAAGGAAAACTTTATTTACCACACGTAAATGTTGACCCTGTGTCATATCATGTCTAGGGTAGAGGGTTTGGATAAATGCACCCTATTTCTAATCTCATTTCTAATTAAGTGACCCCAACGATTAAACTCCTTTTAAACTTACCTACACTTCATAGCAAATATAAGGTTCCGCCAATCTATAATTTATCAAAGAGACCAAATGTGGTTTATTTTTCAACACCGTACTTCTTGCGAACCACACACTTCTTCGATTGGTGTTGGGGAATTCCCCTGGCGAAGAGGCTAATATGCTTGAATGCAAAATTGTATCAAGCGAGTTCGAATTCCAGTAACATTATTGCATTGTTTCGCACTAATACACTTAGCAAATTTATTAGCATCCTCACACCCTAACTTTGGGTTGAATGATACCACTACTTTTCTCATACTATGATTTGGTAAAAACTCACGACGGTTGATATGCCATTAAACAAAGAAACCAAACCAAACCACCAGTGTTGCAGTGCTTGGATCACATATGTCAAAAGTTCATTTACATGATATATGACGTCATGATATGAACTTTTCAGCCATTTAACTTTTCAGCCCATCCTTTTATCTTAAATTCGCGGTTCATTATTCTATAAATGTTTGTCAAGTTATGTAGAGAAAACTGGTGAGATTCGAAACCATGTCGTGCTCATGAAATATGTATTAGCGTAAAAGCCGCTGTACTTATTAATAGAACTCTTGCTCCAAAAGCAATGCCTCGTATATATTTCTGCAGAAATCAAAATACTTATTTCATATAAGTCCAAGGTGGACGCTTGAGATAACGGATTTAAATTATGTAATACATCTATAATAGATATCTATTAGTATATACAATTGATTCTTAAAATTTCATGCGCTAAAAAAATACGGTTATTATTGACAAAGGAAAATAACTTATTACCTTCTATAATTTTAAATAATTTATTTTATTACATGGCATGTGTTTTGAATTTAAGATATCACAAAGAACCCCCTCACTAGTTAACTAAGGTCATATTTTTACTTTGTTTCCAAGAGGAATAAGTTCAAGGTGAACACTTTTGTGGTAACAATTTTAAATATTGTATTATACCTATAAGAATTATAATTATCTTTACATATAGTTAATTCTTTAAACCGTAATACCCTTAAAATTACGGTCAGTCTAGTGCTGTTAATATAAGCAAAAATAACACTTTGTCTTTTGGAATTTAAATATTTGATTTATAATATTTGATTTATATATGATTTATGATATTTAAACAATTTGAAATTTAAAAATACTCATAAAATATAGTTTTCTAAAATCATTCATCAATCTTTCTAATATATAATCAAAGATAATCTTTTTTATTTATTTACTGATCTATCTAATTAATTTAATTTATTATTATTTTATTTTACAACTGAAAAAAGTTAAGTAAATAAATAATTTCTACTTGACCGTTTTTATTTTGAATTCAAGATAGTTACAATGTAGCAATATTCACCGGAAGTTACCCAGACAAGATTAGATATGTACACATATAAAAATTCAAACCCATTCTCAACAGATATTGCAAAGGTAAGAGACGAATTTTATCTTCTCTAATAACTTATAGAATAATTATATTAACTTGATGCTTCAAAGGAGTCTAATAATAGGATGACCTTCTATCAGGGACCCCTAATCTCTCAAAAAGTGTTTTAATACTTTTGAGAGGGGTCACTTGGAAAAGATTTTTCATTTATCCCCCTTAATTCATTCATATTCATTTTTATTTCATCCATTCATTCATTTTACCATCAATTTTTTAACTATATATATATATATATATATATATATATATATATATATAATAGCAAATATAGGCACCCTCCGGGTGCAAGTATTTAAGTTTTAATGTAATAAGATATTGTATTAAATTTGAAAGGCTAATGAAACTAAATAAGAATGCAGATAAAAAGATTTGAAACAGAGGGGGGTATAATCGAAAAATAGAACAACTGAAACTTACTCTTCCATCACTCCCGTTTTTTATTGTTATTTTTTCTAATGTAAGTATTTAGTGAAAAGAGGAAGTTATAAAATAACAGTTATTTCTTCTTGTTAATGGATTTCATTTAGATTCATTGAAAGGTTTTTGCTTATATTCATTAAAAAAAAACAGTTAGAAATCAATAATACTAAGCACTTATTTATTAAAATCATATTTTTAATATCAATATGCAAATTAGGCTTCCCGTTCACACAGTAAACCGCTATTTTGTTGTATATATAAATATAATTGCATGTTATTAGTATGTAGATATGGTCAACAGTATTAATAATGTAAAACAATTTTATTAATAATTGAGGTTTAACTAAAAATGCAATCATGGAGAATGTGATGTCAATAACTAAGGGAATCGTGACTTGAGTAGTAATATAGTTTCGGTTACAGACAGAAAAACACACAATCTCCATTATAATAAGATATATATATATACATATATATTGTTTTGAAAATTATAACATTTTTTTTTTTTTTTTACATCAGAGTTTTTGATCACCTGATAGTCAAGTTAAATATTATAAAGGTTTTCAGTACCAATACATAGAACTCCTTTTATTTTTAGAATTTTGAGGTTTATAGTTTGAATTCATACATGATGTAGACGAGTATTTCAGCAAGGTAATGATAATTAATATTTCGTCTACGTTAGATTCAAGATTATATTGATGTCATCATTTTGTAATTTTTGTTATAGTAACATAAGGATTCTGAAAGGTTTTCGGCCTAACCTAGGAAGTGGCATTTTTTATGTTTTTTTTAAGGTCAGATAAAACTTTAGAAGTTATGTGTCATATGTGTTGAACTACTTGCTGGATATGTAGAATATCATATATATTTCATAGTTCTTGGTTGTGAAGCGAACTTTTCAGCAAATCCTCATAAATATACTATATAACCGTTTGATCTTACCCATGCGTCTAAAACTATCGAATGTAAAAAAAATTGTCTGGATACGGTCGCAAGTCCAAAAGTGAAAAAGAAAGGGTGTTAGGAATAAAATTAGCAACTTTATTCAGTAAAAGTGTCTCAACTCCCTATAGAAACACCGATGGGATATAATCACTTTACTTAGTCGACGACCTAGATCCCAGGTGGTATGTAAAACGTTACTTATATCTCCGCAGATGCCGGTTCAAAGCATGCATGTGCAAGGAAGAGAGGTCATATGCCATCTTAGATATTCCTCCTCCTAATCCTATACAAATACGAATATATCAAGACGTAAGACATGGAAAGGGACTACTATTCTTCGTGATGATTCATGATGAAAGACTAAAGTCTCTAGAAACCACAAATAGTCGATAGAGCATCTAATAACCAGAACACTCAAAATTAGCACTTGAATTAGAAGGAACCTTGTAATATGAATGTCGCAAACTGAAACCGCTAAGACTAAAAGGAAAACGGGTTACAGCCAAGGTCTTTTAAAGCTAAATTAAAATAAAGTAATACCCGCTTTACTCTAAGTCGGCATAAAATATAGAACCCGACAAAGTCAAAATCTCATACAGGAATTTAAAACACAAAATTAATAAATTCTTTCATAAACGTTGACTGGAATAGGAGCATACACAATAAACTCTTATTGATAAAAAAAACATACAGTGAGAATGGAAACCAGTTTTCAGAAAGTTCGAAAAAGATAAGTCCTGATTGCACTTTGATCACAAACGACTTATGCACTACTTAATACTCAGAAAAGAGAAATAACCACATTTTATAACTTGTTAAACACCATAAACTGTTAAACATTTCTTCATAGAATTCGGAAATTTTGTTCTCATTAGACAACTCTTTTTTTCAACTTGACCAATAAGAAGGATTTATTTGAAAATGTCGAGATGGGAGGCACATTATTCTATAATAATATTATAGGAATAAGATTATAACAAAAATTATAAATATAATCATGATCGTTGCCATACAACAGTAGTTATTAGAAAACTATTCCAGGGTTTTCACATCTACTTAAAAGGTAATAAAAACTGTTAAACATCTATAGAAAAATGTAAATATAAACGTACATTGTACGTAATTCCCTAACCTCTAGGCATTGAATAACACTATGTGGATTGACATGTCATTGAAAACAATCAATCAAAATGACCTTTACACCACTTTTCAAGACTAAATTTCAATTCAGGGACCATTATACCCGATATTACGTCACTCAGCAATGTCACCTAAGCCATAATAAAAAAAACATAGAATAAAGTAAATATAAAATAAAATATTAATACATAAAAATAACGATAAAACTAAAACAAAATCCGATGAAAACACATTAAAAATGTGTATAATAAAATATTTACATCGAAAATTGTGAATAGATGTACGGAATTACAAGGTAAATATAATTTTATTTTGTTCACTATTTTTTAAAAATTTGACGAGAATGTATTATTAGTATTCTAAAGACCAAGAAGGAATTCCGACCGGTTAAATTTTAAAGGCCTGGTTACGACACAACCTTTGAAACGGACATATATCTATGTTCTTAAATTATTTGGAATCAGAAAGAAAATCTCACAATTGTATATAATTTTTACGGGCATATTGTGTATTTTATTTACGTGGGTACTGCTTTTATAGTATCTCAATACTCTTCAGTTATTTAATGCTGAAATCAATATTTATTGTTAACAATTCTATCGTTTCTCGTAACTAATGATAATAATATATTTATCCGGTTGTCCATCAGGCCAATGTCTGACATAACATCGGTTGATGCGTTGGTATACCACAAGAAAGAAGTAATCACCACCCGAGTCGTAGGTGCAAACTATTATGTCACGGTGGTTTTTCATTTCATGGGCACTTCAGGCACCAGACAATAAACCTAGCCCTTACTCCTTTTTTGAAATGGAAAAGTTCTCCTGTAACTAAGCTAATGGATTTTCATTCACCCACTAGGCTTCAAGTAAGTAGTCTTAATACAAATGAAATAGATAATAAAAAGAAAGGAATGGCACAGTCAAGAAACGTACGTGCCATTCCACATACTATTCCCACTTTTCCTAAGTGTTCTTTACCATTCTAAAAATATTTAATACTTTTAATCACTGGTTGAGTTGAGAACTTTTCAGTTAACTTTTGTCTTTATTATTTTAATTGGCCCAATACTGTTCATCTGTTCATTCCTATTCTCATGGTTGGAATTTAACCAGTATTTCTTCTATCGATAGAAGATCTTCGTATGAGCTGGATTCGATGGTTCTTATTATTCGAAACTTTCCAGTCTCGGTTATTTCTGAATCACTCTTCCACTCACCAGACACATGGTCAATTCATCTGACTTCTTTCCAATATGTTCACAGTGGATTAAAATCTGCCATGAACTTGGACTTAACCTTAGTATGAGTTTCTGTTTTATTGTCCATGTGTACGCGCATTGTGTAATGATTATCGTCGTAGTAAATGGACTGCAACTTAACTTCAAATCTTGAATGAGGCTGTTTGCATTTTGAATAGCCCTAATACACTTGGCAAATTTATGCATCCAACTATTCTCCCCCCAGCTATAGGCAAATAGTAGGACAGGTTGAGCTCTTTAATCTAAGTTACCCGATCAATCTAAGAGCAAAAAAAATCTCCACATAAGAAATTGGCCAAATGTCACATACTATACGTGCAGAAGTGGTGGTAAATATATATTGTCTGTTTGTAAAACTCTTTTAACAGTGTCCTGCGTCTGATGGTGAGTCTTCTCTTATGAAACTCTGGGGATTGAAGAGTACCAATTCCTTGATATTACTCCTAGATCCACCCTGATACTGAGTATTAATACCTGCTAAGATATCAAGTATTGGTCAAACCAGGTTTGTTAGAAAGGAATACTTGACATCAAATAATTGTCTCCAAAATAAATTCTTAATTAACTACTACATCCAGGGCATCTCAATGGGACATAATGATTCGCAAACAGTTATCACAGATCCATCAGTTGTAAATCGCGATATTAAGGTTTCTGCATATACCAATTATAAGTATAGCGAAAATTTAGTTCATGGAAGAATTATCAATGGATCTCTGTCTGTAGCCAGTCGTTCCTGTTATTGCATTCCTTTTATGACAGGATCCTGTATTCTCAAATTATGAGAATAACTTTCACCTCTGTCCCCACATAGTCTACACTCGCTATTCTCCTGAATATTATCAACAGCATTATCTTGCGCGGCTGTTGTTTTTAGAGCTTTAGTTTGTCTGTTCAAGTTTTCACTTCGTAACCATATCCAAATTATCTCTGCTGTATTTTCCTTAGTTTCTCACTTAAAGTATCCATACTTGTGACTTTATGTCACATCTTGCCCGTGGTTAATGAGTTGAGTAAATACCTACACATAAATTAACCCTTAGTGAGTTGGCCTGTGTTAAAATCAATTAATCATTTTTGATTTACATTCTTACTCTTCATTTGTCATTTTCTAAATCTATAATGTCCAAATAACTAAGCTTACTTTGGCTTTGAGTTTTAAAAATCAGAGGCAATTAAAAACACACGCTCACTGTGAGTTTCAGTTAAAAAGAAATTAGAAATCTAAAAAAAGATTCCATCGTTTCTTCACTAAATTTTCTTTAAATTTTTTGGTATCTATTATCTTACATGCAACGTTATCCCAGCCTCTTGCTCTATCAACCAAAATATCCCAACCTCTTTCTCTGTCTACCAAGCTTTGTTTCTTTCGGACCGACTTATCTATTAAAATCTGTATCACTTTCATGTTTGAGAATTCATCGATAGATAAGAAATGCTAATTCATTTTCCGGTGCCTGACATACAATGTCCGCCACCGGAAGTCGATTGAAATTTCATACGCTGAGGATTTGGAACTCTATTGCTGGAGTTCTACTTTCTAGTAGGCCAACCGACCGAAACCACCCCCTCCAGGCCTAGGCGATCGCTGCAAAAGTCGTATGTAGACGAGAAGCCGTGACCAGGGGTGAAGGGTTTAAGTCGGTTCTTATCAACAGAATCAGTTTCAATGAAATGAAGACTCCGTGGGGGAAAAACTATTAATGAATAGCAAAAAAAAGAAAAAAAGAAAAAAATGGAATGGATAATCGCTGGCATCCTGACATAATGCGAACATTCAACATAAAGTCAATTATTTATTGGACTCGGGGCTTTCTACACATACATACAATGGTAAAGTTACACACATGCACACGAACACACATAAATGCACACACAAACACACACACACACACACACACACACACACACACACACACATATATATATATATATATATATATATATATATATATATATATATGTGAAATAAAATGGTAGAAAATTACAGACATATACCGAATAACATCTACCTCCTTCCTTCCCATCAATAACGTGGTTAGTAAACTTGTCATGGAGATAGATAGATTGATAAAAAGAGAGAGAGAGAGAGAGAGAGAGAGAGAGAGAAAGAAAGAAAGAAAGAGAAAGAGAGAAGAGAAAGAGAAGAAAGAGAGAGAGAGAGAAAGGCACAAAAAGAAAGATAGTCCCGCTCTAGATTATATTCTGCCTGTTGGTGTGGCTTAGAATACTCTGACTGCAGAGTATTACATTCCTCCCATAAAATCGATGTTCTGCGTATGCTAAACAGCATATGATGATGAATCTTCAGCCTTGTAGATTGTGTGGAGTACCCATTATTTCCCTGTGTCCCAGGTTCACTCTACCCCTGATTGCTAGTGCTAATAATGTTCCACCTATTGAACTGTTAAAATTATTCGTATTCGATAAGAATACTAAATGCCATATAACTGTAAATCACTTAGCTTGAGAATAGTTACTAGAAGGTATACATTTTTACAAAATATTATTAATTCCTTTAAATCATGCAACTGTGTAAAAATAAACTTAAACAATTACACAAAACGAATATATCAATGAACACTGAATACGATTCCGCAAACTCTATCCGGCGTAACATGCCATTAAAATCAATCTATCAATCAATCTACATGGAAAATTGGCACCGTCATATCCATTTCACGCTTCTGATTATCTACAAACCTTTTGTTACAAGTATATTTTACATTGTCTAACACCCAAAGATGGGAATACGACTAAGCAATAACAGACAGTACACTTTAGTTCCAAAAATATATGCTCATATTCTAAGGAAAAATGTGATAATAAGAGAAGCATTTGATCTTTGACCGAGCGTACAGAGATGCGTAAGCAAAAGTCTCATGCAGTACATTAATATTTTACGTATAGAAAAACAGGGAAAATTTCAAATATGAATGTATGGATTTACTCAAGCTGTCTGCCATAAGCAGGACGTGACAAAAGGCTAATTTTCATGCGTAGAATTCATAGTTTTCCTTCTCCCAGACTGGTTGCATAACCAATGTTGAAAAAGAACCCCTGTCTAATAGGGGATTATATAGATTCCTGCCTTGCAATGGCATTTGCAAAAAGGCAAACAACCTTTGAGAATTTGAACTCGGGTTGCCGATTACAATCCCAACGACCTTAACCGTTACGTTAAAGTGTGCTTTAAAAGATAAATTTACCATAACAAGGAATATACATTTAGGAATTTCTGGAATCTTTCTGTAAAAGCAATCCCTGATTTTAATTTGGTTCTTGAGTTTTAAGTACCATTTACAGTATCGGTTCTACCATTGTTATTTGTCAATAAAATGGTAGAAGGACTCTTTTTGATCGCTAACATCTTTCAGGACTCTTGTGTCGAATTTATTATTGTTACCCTCTCGAATTGTGACATTACTGATGCTTTCGCTTCGGAAAGGAATGAAATATTTTAATTTACATTTCACAATTATCTCTGTAATAGATTTTGAATGATTAAAAATTATTTTTTCTATGGATGCAAACATTAAAATAATATTATTCAGTTACATATTTACATGGTGATCGCTTTATTCATTGAGAACATTTTACTTGTATTGTTCATATAAAAATATCCCCACGATGTGCAATTTTTCCTTGGGTCACACTACACATATATATACAAACCTAGCGGAGGCACGTGATGTAATGGTTACTGTCATAGAAAATGGACACAACGAGACAAGTTCAAATCTCGGACAAGGTTGTTTGCATTTTACGTAGCGCTAATATCATTGGGAAAGGTATGCATCCGACTATGGGTAGACTGGGCTCTTTAAACTAAGAGAAGGAAACTCTGAATTCGAACCTGTTAAACTCCGCTTAAAAACTGACCTTGTGTCACATCCTACTCATGCAGGTGGTCGGTAAATATATTCACATATATACAAATCTAATGAGAATGTTGGTAATATATAGATAGTTACATCAATATTAATAAAGTTTTATTTTGCTCTTTTTTCTTATTCATCTTTTTATGTTTCCGGTTCACAAAAATTTAAATTAGATATGTTTTTATGTCTTATCTTCCTTTCATTCATATTGTTTCATTAATAATTTTATTAAAATGAGAAAAACGAAAAAGCTGCTTCTCAAATCTGATATCGAATAAAAAATAAAATAACGATTTTTATTTATTTAGCTATCATTTCCTTGTTTGCTTGTTACTATTTCAATCACTAATTATATGTATTTGTTTTGTTTTGCTAAGTTTTATTCCATTGTAATCCTTTTGGTTGGTATAACATGAGCCGAACTGGCGCCAAACAAAAGGGAATTCGTTGTTCAGTTAACTGACTCGGTTTGTATAAGATTCTAGTTTCATGCCGCGAAATCGCGAGACTGCGCTGTAAGCGACTTGCTTCACTGTTCACGAAATCCACCTGTCGATCACTGAAGATTCCGAATTGCTAGTTGCTGGCAGGCAAATCCAGCCGGGTCGACCAAAAGATCAACGTACATGGAAATACAATTCCGGTCATAATAAGATATTGGATCATTAAAATTGATTCGTTTCTCCTATCAACAATGTGGTCACGAATCAATAACATAATGTGACTTAATGATATCTGACACACTCGGCACTCTGGATAGTGGAAGTATCGGCATTTGCGGAGGAGTAAATAACTGGTGACAGATCAAAGTTAATCACTGTTAAAGTAGGCTCGAAAAAGAGTTAACATCAAACAGGCGCGCCTTTGTTTGACTATAGATGTGTGATTTGAAAGATGTAAGTAGATTCAAAACGTCAGAGTAAGACATGTTTGGGGGCTTAATCGTTTGTAGAGCCCTGTTACAGGACCATTAATGAATCTTAAGAAGATGACAAGAGTTTGATCTAGCCAATAAACGACCGTTGCGAACTAACTGAAAAAGTTGTCATGATTAAATAAAAACATCATTGCAATCAAACTATAAATGCATATTTTTCAACCTTTTCACACGATCGGCGTTTCTTAAATCCTGTCCATCAGCAAGTGACAACAAGACACCTAGTAGAAGCGCTCAATGTTTTATTACGCCCTTTTTCACAAGATTTCACTTATTTTAGGAGTTAGTTCATCTTGACAACATCCTATTTCTCTTGACCCTATTCATCCCTAATTATACGCAATAATTATTTATTCTATTACTTGATCAATCTCTTCGAAATAATTATAATATACATGTTTGGTTTGGGTTTTTTTTTTTACAACATATCAGCCTCGGTGGGTCATTCAATGCCGAAAAAGCTTTGA